>JANHZU010006859.1:0-19229 GCA_032468055.1 Acrochordus granulatus | reverse complement strand
TTGGATTAAAGGTGAAACGTCTTCGACTTGAGAAAAATCCAGTCCAGATGCCTGTTTTTTAAACTTTGTTGCCATGTAGATTGAGGTTTGATCCTTTCTATAATAAAGTGAAGCAGTGATCCTATTTCACTGATCAAATGCTGGTGAACCCCACACTTTCCACAGCACACTCCATTCTGACCTTTGTGACCAAGTGACCAAAGGCCAGGCAAGAAAACCCCTAAGTGATGGAGGAACATAAAATCCTATGCAAAGCTCCTAGTATCCAATATACAATCAAGAATTAGAGGCATCTAATACAGCTTCCATAGTTATTCTTTTCCGTCACAATTCACAGCAACATTTGTCTTCTCCTGAGTTTTAAGTTGCAGCATTTTCTGTCCTTACTCTGCATTCATACATCCTAAAAGCAGATTTCCAGACATTTGCTGAGTTTGAACAATGATTCCTATTGCTTTGTTCATCCATTCCACCACTTTCTCAGGATTAATATCTCCCAGTTTTACATCTTCTGTCAAGGTTTTGACAACCACTAACTATGGCTGCTTTTCTCTCCATCCTGAAATCTTGTTCTCTTATCTCCTTTGTCAAAGGGTCCCCTTTCCTGTTTCTCCTTTGCCTGAGCTTCCCTTCTCTCAGTTCCCTTGGTACTCTTGGAAGGTGCCTCCTTATTTTTTTCCCCACAGAAATCAAATCACTTCTTGTCTACCCATTTCTTCTCAGATCTGAAATAAATCCAAACTCCCTCAAAGCCTCGGTGCTGCCATTTTCCCTCAAAAGCTTCTTCCAACCCAACCCAAATTCAACAATGAGCCAAAGCCAAATGTTTCTTCAGCATCCCAAAAGTACCATTTGTCTTCCCAAACATTTTTCATTCTTGCCTAAAAGCTTCTGGTTCACACTCTCCTGAACAATCTATAAGGCTACCTGCTACTCTATACCTGCATACATTTACAGACTAGTCATCTACATATAAAGGAAGAGAGATGGCCCAATTATCCAATTATTATTGGATTTTTATTAATTATTACCCAATTATTAACATGGCCCAATTATCCACTCTTGACTTCCTCAATGCCAGACATTCATAACAATCATAAACTTTCAGAAATGAGGACACACCTTTTTCCCCTCTCCTCAAATACAAATTCTATTACTGAAATCCTAAATAAATAAATTCAACAGAACAAGCTTTAATAACTGGGATGAAGCATTGTTTGGCAATCTGGTAGCTGTCATCTCTAATCCCTAACAAGGAGATATACTGAAATAACGTGTAAGGACCAGCTGTTGCAATGTTTGCTATTGAATTCAGGTCTGCCAGGCAAAGGAATCAAATTTTGGGAGATGAGTGTGTCTCCTTCCCTAGAAAAACCCATATAAAAGCTGGAAACATTCTACTCTGTGCAAAGTTCTGGGAAGGTCCCAAAATGATAACCACCCACAAGAAGCCAGATCATGCATATTTGGGCTACTTGTTCATTGTTAGCACTTTGCTTTTTCCGAAGCTTTTCTCGCTGAATAGAGTAGGGAGGGAACAAGAAAGATGGAGTACAGCTATTTCAACATGAGGTATCTATGGAGATTCTCAGTCATCCAAGTCATGGTTGTCCCAAAGGTGCTTCTTTTTCAAAAGGTAACTGGACTTTCTTTAATTTTTCAAGATTTTTCAGTTCCAACTGAAGAAGCTTCAAGAAAAAAATCAAGAAAGTCCAGCTGCCTTTTGAAAAAAAGGCACATTTGAGAAAGTGCCTTAACAAAAGTATATAAGAGAGTCGTAAAGCTCAAAGAACATTGTTCACTGATGGTCCCTAGGCCTGGTCAATTCTTGCTTTATTTTCCTGAATCCCTGCAGGTGATAAATAGGAGGTGGGTAGGAGAAGGAAGAATCTCTACAGCAAGGGACTTCTGCTGCCTGGGTCCTCATGTGTTGCCAGTACAAAAGGTCTTCTCTTGCTGCCCTCAGATGAGCTTCTTGTAGCTCATTCTTTCCTATTGTGCAGACTTAACACAGAATGTTGGTAGAGGTAAATATCTGAAAGTGCAACTGGTAGTTCCTACTTTGTCCTTGAGCTGAGAAGTATCAGAATCTGGTATGTTTTTAAATACAGTGGAACCTCACAAGATGAGACTGATCCGTTCTGGAAGAATGCTCTTAGTGCGAAATGCTCTTAAAGCGAAATGAAGTTTCCCAAAGGAAATAATGGAAAGTCGGATGATCCATTCCACGCCCCCAAAAATATTCACCAAAAAATCATTTTCAATGGAATTTGATGTAGAAATGATTGGCCCTAACATCTGAAACAAGTAACCATGATTAACACATGATATAAAGCAGAAATGGAGCAAACTAACCAGCTTTATGGATCTGCTTCCAGGCAGATTCTGGCCTTGGCTGTTGCTAGGCTGGCTGCTGTCCGGCACCCCTTGCTGGATCGGAGGATCCGCTGCCGCTCGAGGCAAAAGAGCCTTTTCCCTTTTCCTTCAGTAACATCTTTCCAGGGATCTTTCCTGGAGAGTTTGGAAATGTTTCTTGTCTTAACCTGCCTCCGTACTATGAGGGGATCAGACGATCTGTTCTACCTCCCCCAAAATATTCACAAAAAAATAATTCTCAACAAAATTGTATGTACTAAAACAAGTAACAATGATTAACTGATTAACCATGAGGATCCACTGCTACTGCTGCTCGAGGCAAAAGGGCCTTTTCCCTTTTCCCTCAGCAACGTCTCACAGGACAGTACATGGACAGTAATGGAGTAAACTGCATGTGGCAGCGTCGGCAGAACTCTCGCGCGGTTGCTGCCTGAACGGGAAATACAAAATATTTCCCTGAACGGGAAATACAGAGCGCGCTGACTGATGACGCGTAAGTTATTGCGTGAAGTTTGCTTGTCTTGTGAGTCGCTGCTCGTCTAGTGGAATAAATTTTATTGATTTTTTTGCTCGGCTTGTGAAAATCTTGGCTTGTGAGGTGCTTGTCTTGTGAGGTTTCACTGCATTTTAAAACCCCTGCAAGACAGAGAGGTACCAATGAAAAAGTAGGACATATCGAGGAAAAATAGACATAGAGTCGGTCACTCCCTAAAAAAATATAAAAATTGCTTTGCAAGTTTAACACAGTTTCAAAGTCTGAACAAAACAAACAATTTAAAACATTAAGAAAATCCATGGAATTTAGAGTCTCCTGACAAACATGCATTGACCCACATGGGAAACAGAACAAACCTTACGTGCAAACAAAACGTTCAGTGTGTGTGACAGTAGACGCAGAGGAAGAGAATGCTGACAACACAGCATTTTAACTACAGTGGCACTTTTCATTTTTCTCAAAATATCAGAGCAGCTGTGGTTCAAACAACAGCATCCCTCACCCTCTTTTTATTTAGCAAAGGAAGTGAGCCTGCACTGGAAAAGCATAAAGTCATTAGAAGCACTTTGCACAAAATGTACTGTAGTCTTAAAGACGGGGTATTTTCAGCTGCAGTTTCTGCAACACTACACAATGCAGGCATCTGAATTTTAATGGCCCATTAGGGGCAGTGCCTTGGAACTCTGCACTGCCACAGACGTCACGTTGGGACAATGGCAGTTGTTGCTCGACAAAGAAGCTGATTTTTTAAATCTCTGTATCAAGGAATCATCTGAGATGGAACAGCTCAAATCAGAAAAGAAACACTGCAGTCAAAAGAATGGCAAGTCACAAGACCGGACCGATGTTTTTCCTTTGGAGAGCCAAAATGAATGTTGTCTGGCAAATGAATCAGTCGCAGCAACAGAGCTTCTAAAGTATTTTCAGGGAAATTTGCCAAGCAGGGAAAAATCTGTGTCTCCTTCAAATGCTTGGCAAGGCCCTGATAACATACATTTTCAGTCCTACTATTTTCAATTCATTTCTTATACTTGGTGAGAAACGCTGAAAACCATATGCCGGAAGCGCTGTAAAATTGCACAGTCGGCATATCAAATACAATGTTTGGGAAACAGCCAAAAATAATCTTCCCAGTGAAATCAATGAGGTTTCAAAGTGTTTTATGCTGTAACCTAAACTACCTTTTTGTGTGAAAAGGATTACTGATTTTTTTTTGGCATCCTGGGCCATACATGTTTATCTGGTTCGACCAGCAATCAAAGCATTTCTTTTCACAAGCACAAAGGCTGTCCGATAGCCTTTTGATCATCAAATTAATCTAATCCATTTATTGTAAATATGCTGAATTTATCCTGTTGGAAATTTCTTACAGGTATGTCTTTCAGCATCAGTGAGATGGTCTTTGGGGAAAAGATTCTAACACTAATCTAAAAAGCTCTCCATTATTTAGGGAAATGGATAAAATGCAGCAGATGTATAAATGGAATTGACGATTATGTTCCCTACTCACGTCAGTAGTTCTCTGCCTCGTGACTTATGCACTCATGGAGTGAAAAAAAGGTAAATCCTGCTTTTACTACCCATCTATTTCATGTTATCTCTTGCAAGGAAAATGAGGTGCTCTTATTTCATTATTGGTTAGGTACCAGAACAGTCTTTCCCTTCCCAGTATGATTTTTACTGTAAAGAACAATGGAAAGATTTACAGTATTTGTATTTTGAGTTGAGTCTGGTCTTTCACTTTGTAGTAATATGGCATCTTTAAAAATGCTCAGCCATCTGTTGGGGGGAAGTTGGAACAGAATGCAGACCACTTTGAGAAATAAACAGCTGGTTTGAAACCTCATGGTTCATTAACTAGGAATCAGCTATGTTGAACTCAGTGTATAAGACCCGGGGTGTTTACAGAGGTAGTAGAAAAAGATAATGGCTTTGACCATGCAAATGATACCAGCTGTTTTTCTTTTCATCACTTGTGGGGCTTCAATGAGGCAATCACCATCGTGACACATTTTTTGACACCCCCTCCATAATATGGCTGAACTGTTAGAAGGCTGTAGATCTGAGCTTTTAGATATAGTAAAGTAGGTTTGTTTCCTTTCAGAGCGATTCTCCATTCTGGAACAGACAAACACAAGCTGCATTTGTAAAGCCATTTCTCAGGTGAATCAACCGAGATACAGTAGGAATAAATCCAAGGTACTAGACCTAGTCTGCAAGAAAATGAATGACCACAAATTGAGAAACCACAATGGATTTCCATGCCTCTTTGCTGCCTTCTAGTGCTTTTAAAACCTCAATAAATGTAAAAGCATTATTATGTCAAAAGAAATGTGGACGCAGCCTTGGGGGAGAAGCTCTTTTTCGATGCAGTGCTCTGAATAAGATGTACAATTGCTTTTGTAGTCTTTCCTAGGAAAAAAAGATCTTTTGCATACCTTACTTGCTGGTATGTCTATCATTACTAGACACATATTCAGGTGAAGTGTACACTGTTGAGTGTCCTTCAGATCCAATCAGTTACGTCTTTCTCACCCTAACGTACTCCACAGAGTAATTATACAATAAAGAATACATACAAGAACTATTTGGATTCCACTGAATATAGAAATATTATCTCTAAAGCATTTGTATTTCATAATGATAAATTATTTCATACAATTAATAAAGTACAATAACAAAACTAAACCAGAACAAAAAAGAAAAATCTAATGACTTTAACACACGTTGATAAATTGCAATATTAAACATCTAACATATATATTAAACATTCAGGCGTCACTCGTTTACAAAAGATAAGGGAATTTGATTCTTCAAATACAAAAATATTTTTAAATTGCCTAATGATACCACTGTGTTACAGGATAGTAATCATCAAATCTATACCAAAGAAGAACTTATTGCTTCATTCTTTGATGAGTTGAAAATAATGCCTTTTCCAGAATGGATAAATTATACATTTCCAAAAGCCAGTCTTTAGTATCTGGAATAATATCACTTTCCCAATTGTTTAGTATAATATTTTTTCATACCTCTAATAATTCTTCATAAATAGTCTGATCCAAGTAGTCCTCGTGTAACAACCTGTCACTTAGCAGCCATTCAAAGTTATGACAGATCCTCCCCAGAAAAACAACCAGTTCCAGAGGTCTGACACATAACACCATTCTCACACAACCCATCTTTGACACTTGGCAACTGGCTCACCTTTCACAACCAGTTGTAGTGTTCCATGGTCATATGACTGCAATTTACAACATTTTTGCCAATTTCTGGCCTTTTTGACAGTTTCTTGCAAGAAACACAATAGGAATACACAGATTCACTTAACAACTGCTGCAAAAAAAGTTATAAAATTGATTCCAGTCATAAAATTGGTTTGAGTCACTTGGGTGCCTCGATTTACAACAATAATGACTTATAACAAAAACTCCAGGCTCCGTTATGGTCATAAGTCTACCTATAAGGGCTTTAACCTTTAGTGATTTTTCCATGAATCTCTTTATGGAAATTGAAATACTATTCCAAAATGATACCAATAATTCACAAAACCAAATCATAGAGGTCAATAAATCCTTGTTTTTTACATCTCCAATGAAGAAAATCTGATATCCATTCTTTTTATTGAATCCAATAACCTTGAAATGCAATTGAAGAAGAAAATTATAAATTACAATCTTCTGTGGATGATTTAGACATGGTTCTGCAGGAGCCCCTAAATAGTATAAACAAGTAATGAAGAAATTAAAGATTAGCTGATTTCAAGGTTAACAAACAGAAGACTAAGATGCTGGTGAAAAATATGAGTATACAAGACCAAGAGAAATTAATGACAAAGATAGGTTTTTAAAATTGAAAAGAAAGTTAAATACCTAGAAGTAATACTGGCATAATTATGCTAACAATTATGCTCCCCCTCTCCACACATGATTCAGTCCTTGTTTCCCCCATGCAAACATAAATATGTTTCTATATTTTTCTGAACTGAGAAGCTTTACAGATTTAAGCTTGTTTGGAACTTGGATGGGAGACTACTAATTACAGATTAGACTGGGAAGATAATTCAAGCTATTACCAAATATATATATTTATATGTACGCTCCAATCATCAGGAGCTGGGCTCAGCTTAAAGGAAAGTATTGTTGTTCAGTCTTTCAGTTGCTTCAGGCTCTTCATGACAGTTGTCAGAGATTCATTACTTTAAAAGTACTTTAAGATATGGGACACTGTACTTAAATGATTTATGCAAAAATGCAGTTTAGATGATAACAGTAATTCTGGGACGGAGAAGTACCACTTCAGACTGCACATGAGAAGACTGAACAGTTGAATGCTTACGCATGAAAAATGTTCTGGGATACACTGGCAAGCATTAGGAACAATTTTATTATCTCCCTTGTTTCTGTGAATAAATTAGCTTGGAAATAAATTGTCCTCGAGATTTGCCTCATTCTATTGCTTTGCTTTGGCTTTGTTAACATGAGTGGTGTGGAGAGAAAGGGGAAAAACTCATACTGTTCTGAACATGTATTTATATTGCTTATTTATTTTCAATGGAGCTGAGCTGCTAGAATTCTCTTTAGCAATATCAATAGATTTGGCTTTATGAAAATGAATTAAACCTATTATCTTGAAAAGATCACATATATGCAATTAAACATTTAACTTTAGATCCTGATTAGGGAAAATCTAAAGCACACAGTCCTCTGTATGAGCAGAATATTAAACCTGGTTTAATTGTAGCAGGAAACAATATTACCAATAAGAAAAACAAATGTGTTTTACAAATATATTGTGGGAAGAGGACACATCAGAAGAGACAATATGACTAAGTTTCTTGAAGATCACTATTTCCAACTCCCCAAGCCTTAAAAAACTCAAATGAAACCAATCTATGATCATCCTGAATTCTTTATAACTATTGTTGAGCTGCTTAAATATCCAGTGTGAGTTATGAATGAATGAACAATTTGCACAGCATTTAAGAATATCAAAGTGAGTGAGAACCGTGAGTTGGTTTGGAGGTGACAAGCATCACATTGTAAAAACCATATCATAACTATCTGGCTCCAAGTCCAAGCCTTTTAGGAGGCAAATGAAAACTGAATCTGTGAAAGGAATTAAAATCTTGTCAGTTACAGGCAGCAACTGCAGCTAATTAAGGCCACAGAGCTCATCTTATTAATTTATGGCTAGAACTTTTTGGAGCAGCATTTCACTGCAGAGAAAAGCAGCTCAGGAAGAGATTACTTGTTTTGGCAATTTCTTCACTCTTAGGTGGGAGGAGAAAAAAATGGTAATGCACAGGGCAACATGTACTAACTGTCTGTAATGTCAAACGTGACAGAGAGAGAGAGATGCTGCAAAGGTCATAAATGCACACCTTGGTCACAAAGTTAATTTTTCAGCAGTATCATAACTTTGAATGGTCACTACATAAAGCACTTGGTAAGTGAACTTGCCTGTACACAAATTCATCTATATGCTCTAATTTTTCAGTAATAATTCAATAATCTTGCAATTATTTCTCTTATTTTCCCTGCTAAACAGAACTGCTTTGATCTTTAAAACATCATTTTCAGAATCCTACTCTTTGTTGTACCCTATGGTACTTTGATATCAGTACAAGCATTTCTTGTATTAAAAAAATATACTAAACAAGAGAGCTTGTTTGGTCTAGTGAATAAGGCACCAGACTAGAAACCAGGAGAATGAGTTCTAGTTCCACCTTAGGCAAGAAAGCTGATTGGGTGACTTTGGGCCAGTGACTATCTATCAATCCAATTCACCTCTCAGGGTTGCTTTTGTGGAGAAAATAGAAGGGGGAGGGAGTATTAAGTATGTTTGCCACCTTGGAAAAAAGCAGAATAAAAATGTAAAAAAAATAAAACCCTAACCAAGGGGACACTAGAGCCTTATTAAATTCACTGGTTTTATTTTCCACAGATTTTATTTTCATTTTATACTGCTCAACTACATATTTAAATAAAATGTTCCATAATTTAAACAGGTTCACCTTATCATACATTTTCTCTACATGAACATAATTACAATATACTTTTTAAAATATTCAGACATTTTTGAATTATATGGGCTGTATACTTGTTACCCAGCGTAAAGCAGCACTGTGTTTCCAAATTTTACTGTCACTATTTATATTTCTTCAATAGAATTCTAACCTCCTCCTTTCTATCAGGCACATTTTACAAACTAATGACTTGTCGTTTTTCCATTCACTGTTGTTCCATCTCCCTTTAAGTATAGGAATAATGTCATTCATGCATTCATGAGGAACAGAGAAGGTCTTCACCCAGATGTTAAAAAATGTTACACAGCACTCCAAAGCAAACCACATTATTGTGTTAATATATATTCAGTTACATCATCCATACCTGCAACCTTAATATTTTTCAGTACAGTGCATTTATGACTTCTTTGTCATCAGTTTTATCTTGGACACAAACATTTATGTCTACTCTATGACATATAATTGTTTTCTAAAGATTCTTTAAATCTCTAAAATGCTTCTTTCAGCAAACCCAATTTAATTTCATCCTAAATATTTTAATCACTTTTATTCATGATTCCATTTACTCCATTGGAAGTTGTGTGCTTAGCAATTTCAACCTGGTTCCTAAACATTTTACCCACTAATAGTGCTCTGCATTTCCTCTTGTTCTTCCAATTAATTGTTCATTTCTTTCTTTGAATATATCATTTCCACCTAACCTTTTCTTTTCATGTACATTATATATCTTTCTGTCATCCTAATATTTCACAGCAACTTTGATATGTATTTTACCTCATCCACAGCCTCTTTCTCTTCATCATTTTACCAAGCATTATTTTCATGTTTCTCATTATCTTCTGTAGCAGATAATGTTGTTATACTTTACACCCTGCTTCAAGTAGCTTCTACCTCCTCTTTTCTTACATCATTGGAGGATTAATTTATCTTCTAAAACTTTTTGTACAGGGTTTTACTTTCTCTTATCACAATTATTCTATTTGTTTCTTTACTTCTATTTGTTTATGTGCATTTCCCCCAATATTAACATTAACAAGTAATGATCTACCCCACTTTCAAATTTCTCATCAACTTTATATCCTTCCCTAATGCTCTCAGTCATTCATTATAAACAATCAAATCAATCATGCTTTTAGATTCATATTCATTTCTTTGCCATGCATGCATATGAATAGATGTATTCGAAACAGACCATTTTCTAAGCATATATTCTTCTGTCTCTGAATGGCCCAATCGTTTTTTCTGTATTTTCTCATTTCATTTCCACCAATCCATTCATGTCACCTGGCAAAACATATATTTTTTCCTCCACATTCAGAATGTTGCACATTATTTCCCCAGACTCATTTTTGGTTCTTTCACTATCATCATTCAGTGGAGGAGCATAACATGCAATTATCACCAACCTACAAATTTCTACTTTCATAGGCACCCACAGTAGTCTAGATGACACCAATTCACAATCTCCTGACATATGTTTAAACCCTCTTGTTCATAATTAAACCTACACCTTTGCTTTTTTGCATATATTCATCAACCCCACTCCATAAGATCAGACTATCTTTATTTAGATGTAACACACCCTTCTCCTTTTTTATTTGTATGTGTATGTATATTTCTTACTTTTGCTTCATTTATTAATTTCTTCTGTTTAACATCTATAACTTTTACATTCCAGCTTATAGTCTTCCATATGCCAATAGTGATTGACAAATGGATCTATAGAAGTTGACCCTTCCCCCTCCAATCAATGATTTGGTCACTTGGGATTTTGCATGATGCTTTTCAGGAGGGAAATAACAGATGGTAGTTGCAAAATTGCAAGTATAACTTCTGGTTCTTATATGTGTGCAGTGCATAAAAGAAGCAGAGTTTTCATTGGAATGCTGCAACCATCATCTTCCCTTTCTTATTAGGAACAAGCATTATTTGAAACTATTAGTCAGGTTTAAATATATCAGGAAGGCCTCATTTATTTTGACCATGTTGAACACTGGTGTTTGGACAAGCACCAGTGTTCAACATGGGACTAAGTTATAAACCATGGTTGACAATCATAATATCTACATTCACACATCACTCTAAACCATAATATGGTTTGCTTGGTTTTGGTTTAGCCCAGGGTGTAAGACTAGCCATTCTGACTTGTTCAATGAATTATTATTTAAAAGAAACCAATGGTTAATGTAATTGTGAGCTTAGCTATTGCAAGTGACTTCTGACTGAACTGATAACTTATAAATGAAATATAACAAGGGTAACCTGGAAAAGAGATTCCAAACTTGGCCATGATTTTGCTTTCCATTTCACTTAGCAAGTTAGAAAGAAAAAGAGTAGGGAGAGGTGGGAAGGCTGTTGAGAAAGAATGATAAAATTCTGCCCTCTGGGGCTCAGACATCTTTTAGAGGTCCCTGAGACCAAGGTTGGTTCATTTACCTCTTCTCCTCAAAGCCAAAACTATTATCTTCCTTCCTCAGCCTCTCAGGATGGCGAAAATTCACTGTTCTGCAAAGCTCTGAGCTGTTAATCAAAACTGTTGAACTTTGTAAGTGCAGCCAGAAAAGTAATGGTGAAAAATAATAAAAGAGATGAAATGACTGCACGTCCAATCTAGTTGCTGAGAGTTGGGGAAGAGAAGACAGTGGCTCATCTTCAGTTTGAAAAGCCACTCAAATTGGACAGCATACTTTTTTTGAATAATTCCTTAATGGATAGTTGTAATATGGGAGATGGTTTCATTGTAAGATCATCTCGGAACATCTAAAGAAATATATAACTTTTTGCAGGTCTAGAACTATTCATCTTCAACAACCATATTAGAACAACCAAAGCAAAGAAACAGGGAAAAAAATAAAAATCCTTTCCATATTTAATTAAAATTATGTCTTAAATCATTACCCATTTCTGCCATCAGAGGTGCCCACAATGCATGGTGTCAAGTTGACAATCACAGAAAGAATAGGCTGAGCTTCAATTGCACCAAAGTAGCTGCCATATTAATTTGCTTGACCAAACTCTGAAGACACAATTGCAGTAACAGTTGCAATTTCATGAGTATTGTGTCAGGGTAAAGTGCCTGGTTTCTTCCGGATCTTAGGGAAGGCAGATGGTGCAACAGAGGACTTTCTCTTTTCTTACATCTTTTACCAGGGCATCACTTTATATGTGCAATAAAGATCAAAAGGGGTTTGATCAAGTGTTTGCAGCTGCCATCTTGACTTCTTTTGACCCACCCTTGCAGATGACTCTGTCCCTTACCCTCTCCCTGCCATTTTGTTATTCTTTCTCTGCAGCCAGAATCTGTATTGCATGTAAAGGAGCTTGTTTGCATTTCTACTCTAGAAAAGTCTACTACTCCATCCATACCTGCCTTTATTATTTTTATAAATCACTGAAGGCAGCAAACATGCCTAATACCCTCTCCTATTTTCCCCACAATAACCCCATGAAGTGGGTTGGGCTGAGAGACAGTGAGTGGCGCAAAGCACCCAACCAGCTTTCATGCCTAAGGTGGGACTAGAACTCACAGTCTCCTGGTTTCCTGGCTAGCACCTTAACCACTCCACCAACTGATTCTGCAGTTTATTTTGTCCTTACTATAAAATTATAAACGCTGTAGTGGGTTAAGCTGCCTATTAAATGGGATTGAGAGAGATACTTCTCATGGGACCACATCATAATTGTCTTATTCTGCAACTTGCTATTAGTATTATAGTATATAATACTATATACAAGTAAGTAACTTGTAGAGTTGTTTTAAATGATAGCTTATTGCCATACACTGACACCTCTTTCAGATACCCATTTGATCTTCACTAATTCAGTCTGTAAGTCATTCAGAAGCACAGACAGAAGCAGCAATGCCTGATTTTAGGGGACAGTGAGTCCTCCAATGGGGAATATTTACTCAGGATCAGTGTCAGATATGAAAGACTCGGTCCACACATAAAAGTTCAAATTAACTGATTTATTGGTAAAGCTTATACACAAGAATCTTCTCAACTAATGGTCAGCATCTGATTGGCACTAAATAATGTTCAATGGCAATTGTGGGGGATTGAATTTAGTATGTTTGTGGATACATAGTGACTCTAGGCTAATCCCTCTTTCCACTACTTCCCCTGGCTCTGCTCCCTCTTCTCCTACAATCAGCTAGTAATGTGTGCTGGCAGGAAATTTGCCTCTTGCTTAATGTTATGTTAATGCACTGGGTTTCTGTATGAAACAGAATTGTTATTTTCAGCATTTTTTTGAACCTGCATTATGTCACAGTCCAGCTCATGTCGTAATTATAAAATTTTATATTATATAAAATTATATAATTTTATATTATATAAAATTATAAAGCACTCTAATTTTTGGGGATGAGAAATTTTGGACTGAAAATATCGTGTGAGTGTGACTGTATTTCTTTGCTTTCTATTAAAAGAGCAGAAGGAACGGTCGTATTGGCATAATATAATAACACCATCAGTGACTTCCTTTTTAGAGGTAAATCTTTTATGGTTGAACACAAAAGATGAGAAATAGACTTATTAAAAGGAGGGGAGGGGAAAGAAGAAAACTAATTGGGGCTTAAATGAAAACTTCAGGAAATTTGAAAGTACAACTTGTTTCACATATTGCTATTGAATATTCACAGCATTGTCATCAAACCCACACACATGCGTGCATACAAAGGTCAAGTGGGAAAATACATGCCAAGAAAAGTGAGAGGAAGCCAAAATCACTTCAAAGTTAAGTGGAAAGCAAAGTGCCAGAGAAAGGGAGAGAGAGGTAGAAGAGAGGAAGAAATCAAACTCTTTTTAGAGATAAAACTGTTTTTGTAAGGAGTATGAATATTCCATTCCACAGGAATATTCCAGAGTCTGCCGCATTGATAAGGGCTGTAGAGTCACCTATATTCAATGTCGGTGTCTGTCTTGCTGGTACAGTGACATTCTATCACTTTTCACCTCACTTTAGCAAAGCAGCCATCTTCATGGATCGTTTTCCTCTGAAGAAGTCAAAAAAGACCTTGTATGTTGTGCATACAATGTCTCATACAAATAGCTCTCATTCTAACTTTTAAGCATCAAGTTCCTGTGCTTTAACAATTGTACAAGTAGAAATTCAAAAGGTAAGGTTTTGTTTTGCTCAAAAACATAGCCATGAAGAAAGCTGCAAGGGCTGGATTTCCTCCGTGTGGAATTGTTCAACACTTTGGCATCCTCCAAGGAAAAATGCAGCAGCTGTCATAGCCATCTGTTGACAACTGTCTGAAACAGAGTCACCCAAAGGTAAACTTGGCAGCACAAAACAACGAGCAGATGAAGGCTTTCCCATCAATCCATTTGCTTGATTCACAGTTGGGAAAATTCTTCACATCAATTATGCAGAGAAGGTGGGAGAGGAGGAAATATCTGCTTGAGGTATTATCCTGTTGTGTATTGTCCTCTTGAGTCAACAACTGTCTCCATCTGCCTTGTGCAGAAGCAATCAGATATCTACTAGGTAAATACAGGTGACATTCAAAGACGCATGAGCTATTAAAATCTAATGTGGAATGACATTGGGAGACAAGAGAGAGAGCTGAAGACTGGACAGCAGGCATATAAAAGGTATCTCAGCCCAGAGGAGGGAGAGAAACATTTTGGAAGGGACCCTCTGTAACTTTCTGGGGAGTAAAAGGAATGGAGGGAAGAAATGTTTTCAGTCTTGCAAGATTCTTTTAATGTACAATACAGTAAAGATACAGCTAGGATTCCTGGTTGTGTTTCTTGTCCTGACTATCTTGCAGGGCTCACGGCTAAACAAGCAGGAGACACCTAGAACAGTATTGGAATTAGATTAACTTACAGGGTTTTAGAACACACTGCTTCCTCCATTGCAAGAAGAGATAACCTTTCCTATTCCTTAAAAACTACATTTCCTTGACACTGCTGGCAGGATCTTTCTGTGTGGGTGAGCAGGATTGGAACCAAGAATCTGCCACTGGCATGCCATCCCATGCAATCACATGTTGTTTTGAATGGCCACACACAAGCACACCCTTGCTTGTTCATAACCTGAATACTCTTTACCATGGCAAACACTCCATATATTCTGAGTGTCTGAGTAGGCAGGTAGGAATCAAAATCTGCAAGAGTATTGGCATGGGAATGTGATACAAATCCCACCCATTTTGTATAGGTGTACAGATCTTACAAAATGGACAGAGTTCACAACAAGACACCTTGGCTGCCATCCTGCAGATTTTGATCAACTCCCACAGGTGAAGATGCCATTCCATCCACCCACCCCTCTTTAATAATATATCTCACCAGAATGTAAATATACCTTTCCCATAACTTTTTGACAACTCCAGAATTAGGCTGATACTTGTAGAATAAAACTATGAACAATTTTAGAGAAATTTAGATGCTCAGCAATGCATTTCCAGCCACATCAGAATAATTCCCATGTTCAATTTATGTCCTGTGAAGCTGGGCTTGAACATCTCTACATCTTTCCTTCCAATCACACTGAAGCTACATGAAACAAGAATTTCAGGGAAATTATCTTCAAGAAGAGGATTTCCAAATTCAAGAGAAAATAATTTTGGATCCTCTAAATGTTGTGATTGTATGCAACTTGTGAATTTTTGGAATTGTTTTTGTATTGCAATCAATTGGTATAATTCAAAAAAAGGTGTAGAGGAAAAGATGTGCCACTGGTCATGCAGTGATATTGAGGGGAGCTTGCAGAAGAAAACCTTGTAGGGAATGCCAATGTTTAATTTCATCAGAGAAGGAGGAAGAATCTTATAGGACTGTTCCATACAAAGCTCACCAATTATAGCTCTCCCCACCTACAATTTTAAGAAATGAACATAGTTTGGGAATAATCCAATTCCACCATCATTTCTGAGAGCCAGTTTGGTGTTAAGGCATCAGTCTAGAAAATGGAAGACTAGGAGTTCTAGTCTCATGTTGGGCATGAAACCAACTGGATGATCTTGGGCCAGTCATTCTCTGTCAACCACTTCTGAAATTTTGCCAGGAAAATTGCAGGGACCTGTCCAGGCAGTCACTAAGAGTCAACACTGACTCAAAGGCAGACACACACACACAACCCCCAGCCATCATTGATATTCTAAATTGTGTCTTGTTATGTTTTGTTGTCATCAGTAGGACTCCAACAAACATTAGGTCTTGTTTGGCCCCAAACTGATCAATGTGATCCCTTTCTTCCCCTGAGCTTTCTCTTCTTTTTTCTCTCATAAGTGTTTCTGTCTTACCTCTTTGGCCACCTGCTTATTTACTGAAAGTCAACACAAGTAGAAGTGTGTGAGAAAGACAATATGGCAATCTTTCAGCATGCTGTTATACCGTAATCCCTGCTGGAAATGTGGTAAATAACAGCAGATCTTCCATCACAGTGTCTCTTTTCAAACAAAAGGCAATTAAAACTGACAAAGGAGGGGTGGCAAAGTGCTATTAGATCACTAACATCTATCAATGTTATGCAATAGGCTTTGAAATACTACTAACATTTTGAAACCTGGATGGTTTTTCCATAGTCAACATCAGAATGTGGCAGGAGAATAACTAGGAGCTTTGAGTGAATTAATGCCACAAACTAAAAAAACTGTAATTATCTGTCAGGCTCCAAAAATCAAGAAAGACATACTGAGACTCTTCTGAGAATTTCCTTTATTGTTCCTCACCTAGAGACAGAAATCTTGCTAAACTAAAGAAGACTACTTGCACCATAAAACATACTCTGGTCACTAACAGGGAGGAGCCGTCTTAACTCTCTTTCTCCTACACCAGCTAAACCATGTTGTCTTTTACTCCTCTGGATTGCACTCACTTCCTCCAGGGAATCTGGTCAACCTTCCATCACATCATCAATGTAAACATCAAGAAACTTCTTGAAGAAGTTTTAGATGCCAAGCCAACATTGTCCTCAAAGAAATATATAGATTCTTATTAAAATGAGGAATCCAGCGAACCATTTGTCAGCATATATTTTTCAAGGAGTAGCTTGTGTATATTCAGAAGAGAATATACAACACAGTGGTTGGAATATTCAGAATGACTGATATATATGTGTTAACAAAACAAGGTTGTAGAAAATAATGGTGAAAAGGGACCTTTTGGGAAAGAAAAGAACAACCATTGTTTGAGCT
This sequence comes from Acrochordus granulatus, assembly GCA_032468055.1. Lineage (NCBI taxonomy): Eukaryota > Metazoa > Chordata > Lepidosauria > Squamata > Acrochordidae > Acrochordus > Acrochordus granulatus. The sequence continues at coordinate 2,177 of JANHZU010006859.1, read as the reverse complement.
AAAGTTTGGTGTGACAGAACCCCAAAATTCACCCTAGTCAAAGGGATAGAATAATTTCCAGCAGAGAGTTTTAGGAAGTGCCATCTGTTAGATGGGATCTCCTTTTGGGTTTCAATGCAGTGTGCTTCACCCAGTTGAAATTTCTGATCTGGACTAAACTTACTGCTGTTCTCTTCCACTTCTTCGTAATATGTACCATTAGTGTTCAGCTGAGGGGATAAACATAACATGAAAGGATGAAATCTCTATTTGTTGCAGGAAATCATTAGCATAAGCTAAGATGGGGTGCAGAGGAAGTGGGAATCTCTTTTACAGCCCAGTGAAATGGTAGTAGGGATTAAACAAACAGCAGTCATATCAAGTGCACATATTACTTTATTGGGTCAAAAAGCTATAAATTAGCCTTCAGCCATGCAGCAAGAAAACCACATCCAGTGTCAAGATTCAAATGGTGACTCTGTGATTCTATGAATTGTTACAGTTGTGGGGTCAAGTATGGGATCAAGGATTTTTCATAGGTAGGTACAAGTCACATGGCTTGAAGATAAGGCTATCATTGGAATTCCAGCAAGGAGCTCACCTTCCCCAGGTTCAATTGAAACTAAACAGCTTTGATTTGCTAAGGTCTGAACATGGGAAGCCTCAGCTCCCTTTGGAAACCATGCTATTTGGTTTCTGGTTCTCTACCTGCTGAGGACTGGAGGATGGGTGATTACAGGAGGCTTCAGTATCAAGATTGGGAGCAAACGGATCCACAATCTATCTTTCATTGCTGGTATTGGGATTTGCTTCTGTTGTTCTGAGTTGCCAAAATATCTTGCCTTGGTTCCCTTTTGAGGAAGATAACATGTCTACTGGGCCCTAATAACCTATATTTAAAAGTGTAAGTGCACTGCTCTTGTGCTAATCTGATGGACCCTGACACAGCACTGGTACATCTAGTCTTAAGGATGACAATAGCAGAGGGGCATAACCAAGGACTGTATGGGAGAGGGTATGCACACAACAAACTGAAACAGTCAATAAGTACCTGATCCTTCGTACTACTAGTCATCTCTGATGTAAAGAGGTCCAAGGTGGAACAGATTTTGTTACTTTGCAGCTGACATTGAATTCTGCTGGTTTAAAGCACTTTAACAGAGGAACAGCTGAGGAGAAATTAATGTCTCTCCAGGTTGGCAAATGTCATGGAATGCATCAGGGGGAAAAAAAACACTTATTAGGAGCAAGCCTTAGTAATAAAATAATGGTGAGGAAGAATTACTTTATGATGGGAAGTTAATTTTACCTTTATTCTGAAGAATTTTACCCTTCAGTAATGAAAGGACCAGAAATGTTGAATTATATGTTGGGCTTAAATAATAATGTCCTCCCTTATATGTTTCTTAATAACTTATGAATATGCCAAATTTACCATACAGTGGAACCTCCAATTGTGAGCACCTTGGTGCACGAGATTTTGCAAGATGAGCAAAAATTTTTAATAAAATTTAATTTAATTTGGTTGACGAGCGGCAACTTGCAAGACAAGCACTGTGCGATGAGCTTGTGCGGGAAATCTCACAACAGAGCTGATGGTTCTTCTCTCTCGCTGTGTAAAAAGCATAAATTAAGTGAAAGGCATTCAAGAGAAAGAACTGCAGAGACTCGGACTCCAGATTCTCCTTCCAGGCAATCCCCTCCCCCTCCTCTCTTCTGTCTTATCTCCCCCACACCAGCCAGGACTCTTTTTCAAAGAGTAGGAAGACTGACCTTCCGTCTTCCCTGTCTCTCTCTCTCTCATGCCAGGCAGGACTCTCCTCAAAGCACGTGCACATGCACACACACACACACAAGAACACACAAACACTTGTTGCCTGGCATCATCCAGCTGTCCTCTTCCTGCCCATCTCTTCTCCCCTTTCATAGCACAGAAAGCAGGTTATGATGAGAAACATTTTCAAACCACCCGGGAAAGGCATTGCTGAGGGAAAAAGTTTTGCCTCGAGTGGCGGTTGCAGCGAATCCTCCCGATCCAGCAGGGGACATCAGACAGCAGCCGGCTGAGCAGCAGCTGATGGCCAGAATTTACCTTGAAGCAGATCCATAAGTGCTGGTTTATTTGTTCTGTTTCTGCTTTATATTGTGTGTTAATCATTGTTACTTGTTTCAGATATTAGGGACAATCATTTCTACAT
>JANHZU010006858.1:44760-69631 GCA_032468055.1 Acrochordus granulatus | reverse complement strand
CTCTCTCTAGATGTCCATCCTGGATGGGCAGATTAGAAAGATAAGCTTTCAGAACAAGGTCCTCTTGCACTGAACGACAAAAGAAACAAAAAAATATAAGTCCCAACTCACCCTAAACTCATGTTGCTGTTGTCACTGATGATTTAAAATTTCTCCAGTATCTTTGCTTTCCCGGATAACAAATTTTGTTCCAGATTTTACCACAAGGTAACTAGAGATCTATGGCAAATAGGTAGATGTGGGGTGGGGTAATGGTCTATTCAGAGCTACAAACTGTTTTCTCAGTAAATCAACAGCTCAAACTTCTTGCAATCCTTTAATCCCCAAGGGAAGCTCCCTTCCTATCTCTCCAGTACAAGACACATTATTAATGGATTATGTTTTCAGCAGGTAAAGGTCATTTTTTAATGCTTTTAATGATTTAAACCTAAATCTTCCTTTTTGGATTTATTACATTCAAGTGCGCTGGCTGTGAAATCCCCGTGGAATAATTAATTTGCAACTAAAGAGTGGAGATGCCACCCATAGTCAATTCTTTAGCAGAGCAACTTGGAATAAAATGGAAGTAACAAATAGCTGCCTTCCCTTTCAAAAACAACAACATCACAGGGCAAGTAAACCAGTGGACCTGGTTTTGACGTGACTTGCAAGGATGCAGTGAGAGCAGTCAGCTTTACATGCACTGCTCTTCCAGTTCTTTATTTGTTAGCTATATATATATCTCACTTTTACCCAGGAGCTCAAGGTAGTGTACCCTGAGGTGAACTGGATGAGTAATTAATGGCTCGCGTGAAAGCACCCAAGGAGCTTTCATGACTGTGGGTTGACTTAAACCTGGGTCTTTATTCCTAGATCTGTACCTTCACTTTGGACCAAAAAGGGAGGAATTGACTAGACATCCCCCAGTGCACAGAGCAGAAGAGACAGCCTTGAGGGACAAAGGAAGAGTCATTACCAATGCAATGGTCAAATAAAAGAAGGCCAAGTCCAGGGCAGAAATGTAACCTGAAAAAACTTCTCACACAAGCCCCTCCCTAGTTTTCACAAAGATAAAGGGAGGAAAGGGGAAGTGCATTCAGACATGCAAGTTTCTTTTGTTATATCTTTACAATAAAAATAGGATTGGCCTATATCTCTTTGGAATTCTGATCTGGACTTCCTTGAAAAGATGATACCCAGAGAGCTTTCAGGGCTGAAGGTGGTCCAGAACTTGCCATTTCTGCCTCTAGAACGGGATCTTTACCACTGTCCCCTCCTGGCTCTTGGACTAAGAGGGAAGGACTAATCCAGAGTCACCCAGGGAATTTCTATGCCTGAAAGGGAATTGGAACCAGCATTTCCCCACTCCTAATTCATCACCTTCATCATTATACCATACTGGCTCTTTGGTGAAATGGATAGAGCTACCCAAAATTACAGAAAAAAACTTGCATGGCTGTTAAACTGGAGTTTCCTTCACCAAATATCAACACTTTTAGCCATTTTGCCACACTGGCTAGCTGTTTTATATGACTTCCATCTCATAATTTGCAAATCACGTGAATCCTGGAGAACATTGGGGAGTTGTAGATAAACCCCGTTTTCTATCCATTCAGTCGCTGCTTCTGCAGTGAATGAATAATCACAATTTCAGATGAATGAATTTCAGTTTTTCTTCATTTTTCAAATTTGCAAATGTTAAAGTTCAGCTTGTCATATCTGAGATTTTTTTAAAAGAAAAGTATGTAGTTAGCTGTGCAGTTTTCCAAAGAGAATCCTAAGTTTATCTAATATCAAGGAAAAAATCTTCTATGCGTAGTCTTTTCCGACATTATTTTCACAAATGCATTATGTATTTTTGCATAGAATTTCCTAGAGCTACCTTTATTTCTGATGGACTGTTTTGCAACTTCAAGAGCTTTCAGGTCCTACATTGGTATTAAAATATGAAACTAGGCAAGGTGGCTTCAGATGTGAAGTAAACAAGGTTCTTTCCCATTGTTAATTGTTACAGCATTGTCTACAGTGCTTTTCAAGCAAAATCACAAAGAATCTTTTTATTTTCATTGAGAAGAGAGGAATGCACGCAGAAGGCAGACTGTGATTCCTGCTCAGCTCTTCTCTCTTTCTTCAACTATTTCCAACCCCCCTCCCCTTTCTGATTTCCAGCCAAATCTCCATCCCATCAAACTGCCTCCCTTATGAATAATAAAGATATAGGAAATTAAAGTAATATATCATTAGGGGCCCATTGTTCTGATGGAGTGCAGCTACGATGTGTCAAGTGGGAGGCTGAAATCAGCCATCAAACCCCCTAGGAGACAAAGCTGTCCATTAGGAAAGGGCATAAATCTCAATGCGTTGTCCCTTGTGTGCATCTCTGGGTGTTGTTAGAGAAAACAGGAAAATCATGAGGACTCTGGAGAGGTTTTATTCAGGCAAAAAAGATATATAGTAGAATCAATTTGTCCGTGCGCCAATAAATACGTTGCGATTAAAAGAACCATGATTAGACAAAACGCATCCAAAGTGGGCAATCCAGTTCCAGCATACCAGAAACACAATTCTCCATTGCTAATGCAAAAAGAAAACAAAGACATCGCAAATAAAGGCTCTGATAAGATGGCAATGTAGTCAGAACTTGGGAGAAAAGGTCAGTCCATTGTATTCTGTTAATTAAAAGCATTTATTCTGCATTGTGATGGTTCAGACCAGTATAGACTATATCAACTTCCTATGCTCCTAAAAAGGAAGCATGTGCAACACCAGAAATAAAGAAGAAACTTATTAAAGCTAATGAACTTATTACTGTGGATAGCATTTTAGTTTATCGGGTAGAAGACTTGAGAAAAGAATAATATGTCACAGACTACCAGGTGCACACACATATATGTGCAAACATATGTGTGCAGGGGAGAAGAAAGAAGGATGGTAAAAGTGAGAGACAATGAAAATTATCTATAGAGAATGAATTTTGCCCAAAGAGTAGTGAGGGTGACACAATCCTTCTTGCATTGCTGAACTGATCAGCACAGAAAGCAGAGTTTGCACAATATGGTAAATCTTCAACCTGGAATACTAAGTATAGCTGCTGTGTTCACATAACATGCTTTCCTCAAAGGTATGATGCCTTAAGATGATGGCCTGATTCACTTAGTGGCTGGTGAGCCAGAAACAACCCAATGATATCTTAGTTTAATGTAATATGCTGTATTAACCCAGAGATAAGCAAAAGTCTCGAATCTGTGAACCACAAATTAATTGAATGAATCTACTTCTACTGTTTCATGACAAAATGGGATGTGATCGTTATTTAAGTTAAAGATGGCTTTGAGAATGGAATTGCCTGAAATGTAAGAATTACTTCCTCTTCTTTGGGGCACATTGCCATTATAATTGTCCACTTCTGACCACAGTGACACCATAATGAGAAAATGTACACTATGACATAAAGTTGCATGTTCCTTCTTACTTAACAAGCAAAATTTGCAACACAATCTTGTGATGTATTTTTTGTTACTTCTCCTCCCAACCCCCTTGCAACTGTTGTCTTTTGCTGGGAGATTGACAGCATTGGGCAATATTGTGAAAACATTCTCCTTGTTTTTGAAGAAACATGCCTCAAAAGCAAGAAAGAAGCAAACCAGAAAGTGATTTGTAATCAACAGTAATTCAATTTCACATTAAAAAATGCCTTTAGAAATACTTGCAAGGGAGAAGAGAATTTTGGAGAAATCTTTGTAGATGGAGTGTGTTAATCCTGTTCTTATTTAACAGCCAAATGGTATGGATGTTACTGTACAATCTACTTGCTAGTGGATTTTAGTATCCCTAGCTTCCTGCCCATACTGTCCATGTCAACTGAAGGCATAAGTAGTGACCTCTTCTAGAGGGGGAGACTCAGAACTGAACCCATCATCACTGCTAAGGAGAAGTCTCCATTTGAGTTAAGCAAGTACCTTGCTTAACAAAAGGACCTGTGCAAGGGATCTAAATGTCTGGTGGACCACTGCCTAAGCAGCAGTGTGCTGCACCTGCCAAAAAAGCCTACGCAATCCTAGGTTGCATCAACAAAGGGATAACATCATTATCGCAGGAAGTGATAATACCATTCTGTACTGCATTGATGAGGCTGTATTTGGAATACTACATCCTATTCTGATCACCCCAATACAAACAAATATGCTGAGGTCTTAGAAAGAGTCCAGAGAAGATCAAACGATGTTAAAGGGTTTGGAGGCTAAATCCTATGAGAAAGAGAAGATTGAGGGGAGACATGATAGCCATCTTCCAATATTTGAAGGGCTGCCACAGGAAAGAAGGCAGGAGAAAAAGCAACAGTGGAAGCTCATCAGAGGAATATCCAACCTGGAAAAAAGGAGGAATTTCCTGACAGAATTATTAATCACTGGAACAGCTATAATAATCCCCCCAATAATTGGGGGAAAATCCTTTATCCTCTCACAAAATGAAAATCAGAGAAGCTCTCAACTCTTTGGCTCTTTGACAGATGATTTTCAAAGGCCATTTGAGTCTAACTCTGTGTGAAAATGTGGATAAATTAGCTTTAGTACACCAGGCAGCAAACATGGAAACCAGATGACATGCCTATTTTTCAGTGACCTGGAACTGGTCTTGAATTTAAATAATTCTATTATTTGGGGAAACCCAGATTCATGGCACATTCGCCAATTTTGCACCAATCACAATGTGTTAGTCAAATCAGAAGATAAAACATTATAAGGATAAAATGTAGAAAGGAACTTTGGATGTGATCTTTAGGTCCTAATGGGTTGACGGATAAATGGGAAAAGAAGAAGGATGAGAAAAGGAAGAGGAGGAGGAAGAGGAAGTTCTTGTGGAAGGAAGGACAGGCAAATTATACATAGACCAAAATCTGATGAAGAATACGCGAAGGAAGAAAATACTATAAATCAGCCTGACTGAGGAATTCTGGAAGTTGAAGTCCATACAACTTGAAGTTGCCAAGATTGGACACCCCTACTGTAAATCATGAGGGAATAGTAGCTGAAACTGAGACAGAAGAGGCTTTGAAGGAAGCCAGTTTGAATAAGGAAATAGAGTTTAGTAACAGGCCTTTTCAAGAATCAACAGAAGTTTTCTTAAAAATTGAAAAAATCAACACTGACTCAAAGGCACAAACACACCCACAAATACACATACTCACAATGCAATGGTACAGATATTCTGCATCGCAAAATATTTTTTTTACTGTGGTTTTATCTGCTTGTGCATTGCCCAGAGTTGCCTTTGGCAAGATGAATGGCAATAAAAATTTGATTAATAAATAAAAATAAATTAATTCTGGAAATAAGTGGAGTATGTTAACCAAATCTAGCCAAGGAAGTTTGAAACCAGCTATTTTAGGTTTATGATTCTAAATCCCGTTGCTCCTAAGCTATTTTGCTTGCATAACTCAAACAGTGAAAGATTAACTCTTGGGGAAACCAAGATGTTGTTAAACCCACTCAGCATAGAAAACAATTAACAGCCAAGCTTTGACTTGAGCTTATCTGTTGCTAAAATGGTTTGAAAAATAGGATTTGACAGCAGAAGTAAATCATGCAGGGAAAATAAAAACAGTTAAGTCACCTGTGAGTTGAACTCAAAATCCTGGTGACCACACAAACAAATCTATGCAATTTTCTTGGCAGTGTTGAAGAAGTCATTTGCCATTGCTGTCTTTGGAGAGATACAGTACATACGTTGTTTGCCCAATCCAGCCTCCCACTCTAGAATGTCCTGGTGCTCTTTGATTCAGCTACTAACTTGGTCTGATCCTGGTTAGCTTTTTAAGATCATTGAATCCCAGATAGGTAATTTCTCTCTGCTTATCTCCAAAAAAAAATAAGGGCAAAACAAAATTAGCCAGGGAACTGGAATACTGGAAAGTGATTATCAATATTCAGGAAAGGAGGTCATCAGTGTCTTCAAAATATTACTCTAAAGCTCAAATCAAAAGAAAGACATATTTTTGAAATTGTGGTTAGGAGAAGGGTTAGGGTTGGAGGAGGAAGAGGAGGATTTAACTTTGATTAATATAGAGATTGCATTTCAGTTTTTACTTTTATGTGACCTGAATCTAGTGGGAAACCATGATTCTGCATTCATGGTTAGTGGAACTTTAACAGTTTAGGGGAATATGTTGATCAGTCCCCTGTCCCTGGCTTATATTACAGTTTATCTTGTTTCATTCATTTTTAAAAAAATGATATGCACATTCATCAGTTATAGCTCACAAGCAAACATCATAATCAGGGAACACTTTGGCAGCTCATATATCCAAAATCCATAATCATACACACAGATATCTCAGCTGGCAAAACCCTCTTGCAAACAGCTTCTGATGGAGACAGACCAAGGGCATTGGCAACTTCTTTCACGATATGTCTTTGAAAATCAACTATTTGAGGCTAGAGGTGAATGGTAGGCACTTAAGCAAAGATTGGTGGGGCTGAATCCAAAACGGACGAGGGCACCTTATTTTTCTCCTCTTGGAATGGGCTTTCCTCAAAGATGAATGGTGAGAATAAGAGGAACAAGCACTTTAGCAAGAGAGCTTTCTTCTCAACATGCCCAATAGACCAAAGACAGGCTGGCCTGAGTATATATCTAAGGACTGAATTTAATTCCTATCTTCCAGAATCACCTCTAAGATCATTGTGCTGTCTTATTCCATATACCATGACAAGGCAAAGGTCAGCTATTTGAGGGAACTGCCTTGCGTGCCTCTGTTGGCTGATTAAAGCCCTGTCAGAAGTGCACTCCAGAAGTGCCATCAGGCCCTCTAATTCAAACTGACTTTGGATCATGTAGTCTGTTGTTCACAAGTCAGGGTGGGTCTAATGCAAGGAACTGACTGCTCTTTAAAAAATGTGGACTGGCACCATCTGCCTTTCCCTTCAAAAGAAAGATTTGGTAGCGATAAGGCAGACATTCAAAAAAAAAAAACCCCAACCTTTTAGCATCAATGGAAAAACAAAGGCAGACATTGGGTTAATTCTTATTAGGAGTGCTGTTTTCAAAAGTCATCATGATTATGCACTATCAGCAGGGTGAGGAATAAATTGTATTTGAGGAAATATAGTCTTGGCAAGATGAAAGCTGGAACCTTGTCTAATGTAAAACTTGCACAGAACTCCAAAGCCCATTTTCTCAGCCTCCCTGAGATGATGTGTTTATGAACGCTGCCAGCTCACCTTCAGGATAATGAAGTTGAACATAAACACAAGAACAGTCATGCTGGATTAAGCCAAGAACCCTTTTAATCAAACATCCTGTTTCTGACAGCAATCTGATAGATCTCCCAAGTCTGGCTGATATTTACGGGGCCAACTTCACCATTAGATAGAATGAGATGCGAGCCAGATGGTGGCCTCAGGAGACAGATGCTGACAGGAAAACAATGATGGCAAGATGTCAAAGGTCAGAGATCTGCCTGCCTCCCATGCTAAGTGACTCGGGTATCTGTGCTGACATAAAATCCATCAGATCAGCTTTGATGTGAAAAAGGGATGTGTTCCATTTCCTATCTCCATTATCTTGAGGAAGAAGCAGGATTCAGAATTTGCAACTCATCTCACAAGGAGCGAACTTATAAGATTCCACTGGCCTGCATGCATCGCGCATGGTGTTCTCCAGATGGCATGTCGGTGCCCTACGCTGGCGCTCGCCACTTTACCATCGCTCCCCGTATTCAAAGCACCTGCTCTGAAGCCATTGCAGAAGGGTCGACCCTAGTTACGAATTTTTCACCTACTCTGAACTGAGCCACCAGCGTAACTGTTTTTCATGTGGGGTCCAGTTAAATGGAAAGGATTTGCCTCCTGCTTTGGCTGGTGCCAGTAATCCCGAGTAGAAATGCTCTCAAAATGATGGGAGGTAAGGCTTGATTGCATTTTTAGGGAAGCCTGAATTGGTTTTAAGATTAAAACTCCCTACTCCTGCTCCTTTGCTAGATATTTACCCTGTCCTTTGAGCAGCTCAGGAAGCAAGATGCCCTTAAAAATTGCAACAGAATTTTATAAGGGATGTGTACAGAATTTCAGTGGACTTGCTCTTTACTCCCTGGATCACTAATTCCTCAAATCTTTCAGGACACCAGTGGTAGTCAAATGGGTAAAGAGGAGCAACGTGACTCGGGTATGTCATTGCATCAGTTGCATCATTGACGGATGGTATCATGACAGGGGTGGCCCCGTTATGGCTTATGCCAGATGTGTACATTCCTGGGTTTTGCATATTGTTACTAATTCCTAAGGAAATGCGAGATTTGTGACAGCAACTCCTCCTGCTGTTTTGTTTTGTTTTGCTTTTTTGATTGGGAAGTGGGGGTCAACCAAGGATATATGCCTCCTGGAAAATATCAACAACTGCAGTTCTCTTCAAGCCTTATTTTGCAGCAATAACAAATCCACTTGAAAAAAGCAAGACAAAAAACAATCTAAAGAAATGCGAAAGCACATGACATAGAAACACAGAGGGGTTATTTTATTGTATTTTTTGCCCAGCCAGAAGACAAAACGAAGAAAGCTGTCTACCAACAGAATATTCTCCATGGTTCTTTGTCGCATGGAAGTAAGAACCTCCGAATTTCACTGGAGATTGGGTTATAGTGTAGGCAAACATCTAAAGCAGCTTAAAAACTCACGCAGTGTTTTGGCCTTCCTGCTTCAAAGCAAAATAATTGATCACATATACTTCTATGTTTGGAAGGGGGTGTGGGTGTCTGTGTGTGAAACAACCTCCCATTTTATCTGTAGCTTCTCTGCTAATGCAACCCAAAATACCATTTGCTTTTTAGTAACATAAAAAGATTAAACTGGCTTGCTGAGGAAGATTTATGTCTCTGCTCCATTCATAAGTCTTGTGAGTAAAGGCATGTCAGATTGTATAGAAACTGTCCATTATCCAACACAGTTCAGTCTAAAGGGCCAAATGGCATTTTAAACAGCTTGGAAGTCAGTGAGTAACCGCAGAATTATTTGAAGCCAAGTGATGTTTAATTGCTCACCTCCAATGGGTCTGCTTCTGGCAGAAGAAAAGCGTCGGAATTAACTCGTGGGACTCCAGAAGCGTCGCTGTCTTTGGTCCTTTCCAAAGGACAGGGGTCGTCCGTCATGGGAAAAAATAAGAAGGTGTAAGGAAGCATAAGAGTGCAATTTCTTCCTTTCATGTTCCTTATTATACCCTAATAGCTTGGGTTTCTTTTTTTATTTGTGCATGCAAATTATCTCTAAAGGTTAGATGTAAACAATTATTTTCAAGACAACTTGAAGTGATTTAAGAGACATTCCACTGTCAATAATATTCTGTTTGCTCTGTTATTATTATTTATTAAATTCATATGCCGCCAAAATCCGAAGACACTCGGCGGCTAACAACAGTAAAAAAACAGTATATTAAAACAATTAAAATACAAATACAAAAAAACCCATTAAAACAAAATAAAATAATCTATCAGTTCCCTATCACTTCTTGAAGAGGTAAACCATTTTTTTAAAAAAAATAATACCTGCAAACCTTTTTAGCAGAGAGAGAAATGAATCTGTAAACAGTTATTTCTGTTCTAAACTGTTCTCAACTTTCTGAAAAACAGTATGCTAAAACTGAGATATAAGTTGAAGGTTTCTGATAACGTTTATTCGATATTTTTTCTCTTTCCACCATTCCTCTGGAAAAATACTATCCTGCACACTTTCCTCCAAAGGTTTTACACCTGTATTCAATATTAATCTACCATTTTTTTTCAAAAAAATTGATACCTGCAAACTTTCTTAATAGAGAGAGAAATGAATCAGTAAATAGTTATTCCTGTCCTAAACTGCTTTCAACTTTCTGAAAAACAGTATGTAAAACTGAGCTACAAGTTGAAAGTTTCTGATAACATTTATTGGATATTTTTTTCTTTCTGCCATTCTTCTGGAAAAATATTACCCTGCATACTTTCCTCCAAAGATTTTAAACCTATTTTCTATATTAATTTTGATAATTTATCCACAGTTAAAATTAACCAAAGTGTGCTGTGGGAGTGCAGTGTTAACTGCGTTATGCAAACATAGAAAATATGGTTGTATAAGCCGTGTTTAATTTAAGATAGTTAAATGTTGATTTCCAAATTCGGAAAGTAAAAATCCAGGTAATTTACACAGTGCAGGCAAGACATAGGGAAGACTCTTTAGAATCTGCTGTCACTCCACTAGTAATTGTCGGGCTCTCTGCAGCCCATTTATGTGGGTCTTATTTAGATGTTGAAAGGACATTCTAAAACACCTTGAGAATAGAAATATAGAAGCCTTTTTCATTGTTTCCCCCCCCCAGAAATTGCAAAACAGATTTTTCACAACAAATTAAACTGAGTAGAAGTCTTTGTTGTTGTTCAGTCGCACAGTCGTGTCCGACTCTTCATGACCCCATGGACTGCAGCACGTCAAGCCACCCTGTCCTGCACTGCTTCCCGGAGTCCACCTGAATCCCTGCCCATCACATGCATGATGCTATCTAACCCTCTCATCCTCTGCCATCCCCTTCTCCTTTTACCTTAAGTCTTTCCCAACATCATCAGTCCTCTCTTTGCATTAGGAGGCCTTCAGCTAATGTTTAATTGATCGTGATCCTTCCAGTATCAAATTCCTCTGCTCTAAAAGTCTCCCGGATTTTTTCCAGTTTAGGTATTGCAAAGGTGTGTGGAAAAGAGATTGGGTTGGGGAGGGAAGAAGAGATGCTGCCGAAGGAATTGAACAGAGAAGAGAGGGCATAGCCCCCATAATAGTCTAAGAAAGAGTCTCAGAAGAGATCTCTCCTAAATTTTCCAGCTTAAAGGAGACAGCGGAAGATGTGTATTTTCAGACTTGCAAAATTCTGTTAATGTAGCTTTGCAATAAAGTATAGTTAGCTCATCTGGTTATGTTTCCTGTCTGGTCTACCTGAAAAGGCTGACATTAGCCTTAATAATTCTGCTTACCCTTGACCTTAGAAGGGCTTATATCAAGCATGCTGTAGAGGATGCAGAATCATGCCTGCTTACTTACAGAGAGGGCCAGCTTGGAATGATTAGTTGTCTCCTGAGATGGTGGGCATGGGGGGAAGATTGATGGTGGAGAGAAGGCAGGCAGTAACATCACAGTCATGACAAGCAAGTGGAGAAATGATAGAGATCTGAAGGCACACAGTTCATGGGGAGAAGCACTTGGTGTTTGAAATCAATTCTGACTTTCAGCCTCCACTCTTCGACCCTGATGCCAGGTCTCCGAATCTTTGTTGGCCTTGGTTGGTCTATAATAAAGCTTTCCTCCTTACCAGCCTTATTTTGGAAGACTTGGTCATCCTGGCATGTATTCCTAAGGCCTAGTTGGGTGAAGAGGAGGATGTTACTCTCTTGAACATATGAATGTGGTACCAGTTTTTAATACTGGTAATATATTTAATACAGGTAATAGAGTGGGATAGCTGTTGTTACTGAGGAAGGCTTATAACTTTCAGAGGTGCTGTGCTGCAGATAATTGGATAGGTGCCCCAGTGGGTGAAGTTGAGTTTTAAGGTTAACTGGATTTGTTGCTGTTATACCAGCCTCTCTGAGACTCAGCAGCAACCCTGCCTAAGCTCCTCATTTCTATCAATATGGTGCTGGTGGAGCCTCTGAAACTGTCAGGTTTTGGTGACTTCAATCTGCCCTCAAGTGCATTGAATCTGGAGCAACTCAGAGGTTCATGGCCTCCATGGCTATGGGGATCCAGTGGGCAGGGTCTTTGCCTGCCAGCTGAAATGGTGGATGCCAAGGGGTCTTGGATCACATTATTTCTTGAGGGCTTTTCCCTGCTTATTGACACAGATGGGGGCGGGGTCCTTGGTTTGAGGAGTTTAAATGGTAGAGGAAACAGCTAGAATGGACAATGAATTGTTGAATGAGACAAATAAGAATCCATTTTAGGGATTACATCATGGCATCCAAAGCAGCAAAATGTGTTTGTTTTTTTCAGTTCATACAGTGTCTTCAGGCAGCCGGCCCATGGCCAGATTTAAGGTGAAAGGAATTGCTAAAGCTACTAAATTTGGTTCAGTTTTCATAAGATTATTTAAATTCTCAAATTACTTTACAAATGGGGGAGAAAGAATTTTTTTAATTAATACAGAGAAAGGCCAATAATTATCTCAGTCCAACTCAGTTCACAGGGTGGTTGTTGTGGGGAAAATAGGAGGAGGAAGGTGTGTTAAAAATGTTTGCCGCCAAAGTTATTTGTAAAAAAAAAAAGTTAAAGGTGGGGTATAAATAAATAAATAAGTTAGGGATGAGAAGTCTCAAAGATCCGTGAAGATACTTGCTTGACACCGTTACTTTTGGCTTTCTGGCCATTCTATCTGTAGTTATCTTTCTGATAGTATTTGCAGGCTTTTTTATGTGGTGTCTGTGTCTCTGTGTATGTGTTTTAATCTTATTACTTTAATCTGGCTTATTTTGCTGTTTTCAATTTATTTTCACTCTTTATCTTTTTAAAAATTCTATTGTATATGAGTTCATTTGTCAGTAATCCTGGGGCTTTCAAAAGTCAAGCTATATAAGGATATAAATTCCTTAATAAAATAAAAAAGCGGGAGGAGAAATACAAAAAGGAGGAGAAGGGGAAAAGTTGAAAAGACGACTGGGAGTGTGGAAAACAAAATAAAACATAAATTTCATTTTTGCCTGGGTTTCGAAGCCTGCACCAAATGCCTTCTTTGCCAGCAGTTATAATCCTCTTTTCATATTTGTTTTGCAGAACTGAGAATGTTTCGCTTCTGTGACCTGAAGTTTTTTATAACAATTGGAGTTTAAAAAAAAGAAAAAATCGATAGCCCTTTGCTCGTCCCCTTCAGAATCAATATTAAACCCTTGTTTACAGGTTGGCAAATGTCCTGGCCCGCTTGGAATTTGGAGAAGACATTCAGGGCAAGCCAAGATAACACCCCGAGTCACCTGAGCCACAATATTTGCGTTGTATTATGAGCACACAAGACATTTTACATAAGAGAGAATACAGAGCTGCCTTGATGAACAGATGCTTCTAAATGAGTAAAAAAATAAATGTAAAATGTTCTTCCAGTCTTTAGGACTTCCTCTGGAAATTCTCCATCCATTGGGGCTTGAACATGCCAGGAGTCATCTTAAACAAGTATCTGGGATACTGATTTTTCAAACCCATGTCAGCCTAGTATTCAACACTGCAATTTATGGCTTCTTCTCAAATGGGCATGGCCCATCATTTTATCTCTCTTGGATTCTAATTCTAAATTTGGGGGGGCTTTCATCTTGGCCAGGTTGGATGCAACACCCTCTGCAGTTCTGTGGGGGTGCACTAAGAGCATCGCTTTCCAGCAGTGCTTCTGCCCACATGGAGATGTCTCTGTGGAATCACGAAGGCAACTGCCGCTTTGCTGCTCCTCTGTAAGGAATCGAGGAAGAGGAGTGTTGATCCCATTTTTAAGAATTACCCTGGCAGAGAGCACAATGCCCATCTTTCATGGCTTCTATCTAACCAGAAGTCAAAATAAAAAGGCAGACACGGCGTAAATCACAGTATAACATTGGAATAGTTTAGATAAACCACCTGGTGACCTTCTGAAGTTGGTCCTGCCTTACATTCCTAAAGCTACAGTGGTCTGGATGTCGCATCTAGATTATAGATTCTGGTTTCCATTTGTAAAATCAAGAATCAGAAGGCTAACCTTTTCAGACATGGACAATTATTTTCCCAATCTTGGGAAAATAGGTTAAGAAGCAATAATTCTGCCTCTGGATATGTGGAAATAGCATCTCCCTGTGTTAAAAATAGTTTCTGACGACCTGGAAAGCAGTTTTGTAAGAGATCTATGTATACATTTTGGAAAATAGAAAGCTAAGCTGGTCTTTTGATCTATTCCAAAAGGACTTGACGTGTATTCATAAAGCTATTATGGCCTGCATGTTAGATCTAGATTATAGATTCTGGTTTGCACTTGCCGATCAAGAATCAGAAAACTAACCAACTCAAAATGGACGATTATTTTCCCAGCCTTGGGAAAATAGATCAAGAAGCTATAATTCTGCCCCGAATATGGCAAACAGTAAGTGCTATGTACTCTTTAACTTCCTGTGTTAAAGCTAGTAAGCCTTTGCCTTTTGAAATCGAGTGATATTTCCTCTCGTACCAGCCTGTGTGAGAAGTTTCCCATTTTTTCAACCTCGGCTGCTGGATTGCAGGCATTTAATTCATGGCTAAGATGTATGTCTCTCTTTTGGGGTATTAAAATCCACTGCAACGGCTTTCTCATTCCAAAAAAGTTCCCAGGACGTAACTTGGCTTTTCAGTTCCTTTTGGTCTGAAGACTATTAGTGGTAATATTTGATTGAGGAAGATTTTATGAGCTCGTGTTGAAGCAATGCCCTGCAGAGAGGAGGAGGAAGGTTTTCGTGTCCATCCATTTCAGATTCACACCTGCCAGGGTTTCAACCTGCTGGAAAACGCCAAAGAAAAGCAGATCTGCCCCTCTTCTCTCTGCGGTTTTGACCTTCACTTCCAGGGACTCGTCCTTTCATCTTCTTCCATTAAATTTCTTTTGATGTGCTTCTGCTTCAAGCGTTGCACCCACACACCATGCCTTCATACTGCAGAAGCTTTGCTCTCGTTCATTCATATTCTCTCTCGGCTGGCAATGATAGTTCTCAAATTATGACCGTATTTGATCCCGCAATTATAGTCATAAATCAGTACAGTCATTGAATGGGTCATCACGTGGCCACACCTGATTTACAACCTTTCTTGTAGTGGGTGTTAAGTGAACGCTATGGTCATTTAGTGAACCCCACTGTTCGCTATGGGCATTTTTTTGCCAGAAACCAGAAGCAAATGCTGGCTTCTCACAAAATTGTTGTAAATCACAGACACTGAAAATGGCCATAAATACAGGTTGGTTGCTGAGCACCCAAAGTGTGGTCACATGGCTGTGGGGAGTAGGCATTGGAACTAGAAATTTGGGTCATAAGTATCGTTTTCAAGGTCCATCGTAGCTTGGAACAATTGCAAAATGACTGGTCATAAGTCGAGGATTATCTATATGTGAAACTCAGAGTAGGACTGTTGGGTTCTTGGTGACCTCCAACTTTGGCATTTTTCGTATGGATGTTTTATTACCTCCCTTGATAACATCCCTTCTTTCCCAATCTTGGCCATTTTAAGACGTGTGGACTCCAACTCCCAGGATTCCCTGGTCAGCATGCATCACATATTTATAAAAAAGGAGAGGCAATTAACCAAGTTTGTCCCTGTCACCTTGACATTTTGTTTTTTTTTTTCACAAACTGCTCCTGGTATAGATGCCTTCGATTTAGGGAATTTGCAGATCTCTGGAGAAATGTTTGGACAATGAAAAGATGGATATTTCACAAAGAGAAAGGAAGAGAGAGAAAGAGCAAAAGCTTTACATTTCACCAGAGAGAATTTTCCTGAATCCCTTTCTGCTTCGAAACAAATTTCTAAAGCAATTCCTCTCTCATCAGACTGAATTGGGGGGGGGTTGAAGAGATCTGGCCAATTTCACCTCTACGATGCACTAAAGAGCCCGAGCCGACGCTTGCTGCTCGACCAGACCCCTGTTCTTGTGGCCCTTCCTTGGTTTCCAGCCAGTTTATCGTGCAGGTTAAAGCTGGGCAATCCCACAATGGTTGTTTTGCCAAGTCTCACGCAATGCCACTTTTCAACTGAAATCATCTATTTTCACTGTGAAATTCTGAGCTCTTTTCTTGGTATAAAACAAGAGAAGCTGCCATGTTACGTGATAATGATGCAAAACATCCTATTTTTTACATTTTTCTCCAGCAGCTGCCAAACTTGAAGAGATCCTGATATTTATTAAAGCGGCAAAAGGAGATAAAATTACGTTATCATCTGTCAGTTGAAGAGCTGGACTTTTCTTTA
The DNA here is from genome assembly GCA_032468055.1 of Acrochordus granulatus. Classification (NCBI taxonomy): domain Eukaryota; kingdom Metazoa; phylum Chordata; class Lepidosauria; order Squamata; family Acrochordidae; genus Acrochordus; species Acrochordus granulatus. Next base: position 53,702 of record JANHZU010006858.1, on the reverse strand, counting down.
ATAAATATCTGGACAGCTCCTTCAGGTGGCATGAGAAAAATAAAAACTTAGATGCCTCTGTCAAGTTTCGGATAGATCCTGCTTTTGCTTTTGCTTTTTCCACTCTCTTCTGAAGCAATTCTCATTTCTTTTGATTTTTTTTAGTATCCAGGGGGGAAAAAGAAGACATTATCAGGAATAAGGCCTGCCGGTGATGAAATCCGATTGATGGCCTGAACTAAAAGACATTATAATTCAACCACTGGCTTTTTGAAAACAAGCAGATATATCAAAAAATTGGCAATTAAAAAAAGAGGGAGAAAATGGTCATAACTGCTGGTTATGTAAATCTTTCTTTGCATCCACATCAGAGAGAAAAAGGAGAAACACATGTTTGGGTTTTGTCCCTTTTTTAGATTTCTCAAACAGAACACAATTTGATCTGGAATAATCCGGACTCCTAAAATGCTGGTATGCGTCTGTAAGATATGTATAGATCGCTCCCAGTCGATTCAGACATACTCAGTTCAGTCTGAGTCATGAAATCAATGTATCTATCTGTTCAACCCTTCAAATTGGTTTCGATTTTCAAATCTTGTTGAATCAATTCCAGCGACTGAATATTTGCACTACAGTTTCTTGACAAACTGTCCCATCTCTTATCAACCTCCCTGTTCAGGCTGCTTCAAGGCTGTGGGGTTGCACCATTAGTTTTAAAGTAATGGGAAATGAGGAGCAGCCATCTCCGGCAAATCACGATCTAAAAGGGGTTACGCATTCCTAACGTTTCTTTGTAATGCTGCGTCAGGCTGGGAACATAATGACTAATCTTCTTCTCCATACAGACATGAAATTATCTGATATAGACTCCCAACAATGACTGGGCTCCAACATTTGCACCACGTGTGCAAGCCCCCGTCCCCAGGTGGCTTATAATGTAAACCCAAACCCTAGGTGGTGGTCAGAATCCTGTTTAAAATTGGATTGCCTCAACATGACCGCCACAGGTGGAATTTTGCTCTCTTTGTACATTCCAGATGTGCAAAGCGCGAAACATTTTATCTTTGCTTTGCTGTTTGTATTGGCAATGAAGCATTCCTGGTGCAGTGATGCTTTTTTAAAATGGTTCATGAGTAGTTTTATGACTATTTACATTTGTAATGACTCCTACACTGAGATTCCTTTATGCATTCTTCTTTATTATTTAAAAGCCAAATAACTTTCTAATGAAGCTATCTTTCCTCCTTTTGACATCTGCATTTTCCCCAATGTAAGCTCCTTTCTAAAATACTTCTGCCTGTGTGTAACTTTCAACTACGTACCTTTTCTCCAGACTTAGAAATAGAGCAGGAAAATACAAATGGTAGCATTTCTTTAATGCTAGGATTAATCTCTCTATAAAGGACAACGAGAGTGAAATATTTATTTATTAATCACATTTCCAAACCACAATTCTAAATACCCAAACTTCTTCTAGTATAACATGTGATAGAATTATTTTATATATATTGTATTATTCTGTACCAGTGATGGATAAGGTGAGGCTCTTTAGGCCAATCTTAACCATCAAGGCCAATCCGATGGGAATTATATCTGCAAAGTCACACATGTGTCTTCTTCTTAGTATACAACTTGCCCTGCAGTTGTGTTGATATTGCAACTCCCAGGATCTCTGTGGTCACGAGGGCCGAAAATTCTGAGTGTTGCAGATCAATACCTGAAGAATATTAGAGGAGAACTGATCTGTCTCAGCTCTTGACACCTGCAGCATCTGAGTATACTAGTTATAGACAGTTCCCATGAAAGGAACCATGTCGGATGATTAAATCTACATAAGCCTAAATTAATGTTATTTTTTCTTTTTATTATACTCTTTCTCTATATTTCTCAGCCCTTGTCCTATTAGCTTAGATCCCACAAAACTTCAAATAAATAAATAAACAGATGAAGAATGAAGATCCAGATACAGGATCTAAAAGAGACAATAGCTACATTTGTGATGGGCATAAAACTGAGAGAAGATTGTTTTTTCCAATATAAAAATAAGACAGTCTTATCCTGGCTTCTATAGTGCTCATTAAAACCTTCAGGATTGTAAGAAACTAAGATGAATGCAATAGTCCTTTCCAGAGCTGAGGTTGAGAACACCATGTTTTGTTTGGTTTTTGATTATGTGCCTTTTTAATTATTAAAATCAAAGCGCCATGTACTTATAATTGCAACAGTGCGAGAATCTTTCCAAAGAAAGCCAACAGTATTTCTTGAAGTGGAGAGATCAGCAGTGAATTCTAAGAACAAGCTTAGTCATCTCAGCAGTTTTATTGCTCGATCAAATGTGCACATACATTTCCCTTCAAAAGCTCACAGTAGCATTTCAGCCCGTAGAGTATATTTTGCCATTCCGAGGCCAAAAAAGGTCCGTGGAACGAACAAGAAGTTCACACTTGATCTTGGAAAGGCACAGGAAGTTCGTGTACATGGATTCCTAACAGGTATAAATGTAAACATAATAAAACAATAAAATTCTACAACGATACACACAATCCTCCAGTGTGCTCCAGAAAAGTTTTTTTTACTAGCTTCCAAAAAGTCACTATAGCTAGTCTCAAATAACAACCACCATTGAGACTATAATTTCTGTTGCTAAGCAAAGCAGTTGTTAAGTTGTGAGTTTCACCCAATTTTAAGACCTTTTTTGCCACAGGTAAATCATTGCACTAATGAAGTGAATCATGAGGTTGTTAAGCTTGTCAGGAGAAGGTTGCAAATGACAATCACAAGAGACACTGCAGTTGCTGTAAATTCACGTCGGTTTGCCAAGCGCCCAAATTTTGATCATGTGACTGTGGGGATGCTGCAACACTTGAAAGTGCAGGATGTTTTTCTGCAGTGTTGTAACTTTAAATGGTTGCTAAAAGAATGGCTATAAGTCAAGGACTATCTGTATGGTCTGCTCTATCTCAGTACTTGTGCCAGCATAGTGCTGGATTAGTCAAGCCTGGTAATCAGTACAATGCTACTAGCATTCAGTTACACAGAGTACTCAATAGGAAAATAAGGGAAATGAGGAATTTCTAATTTCCTCTCCTTGAATTGTCTGGAAATAATTCCTTGGAATTTTTTTTTGCTCAAGCATGAACCATCCAGTTGGGACTCTTGATTCCCTGAAATGTAATTAGTGTAACTGTATTTCCAAATATCTATCTCTGAAAGCAAGTGGAACCTCAGGCATGGTTGAAAGCTCAGCATAGTAACCTTCACATTCTTAGAGAAGACACTGGAGTCACTAAGGCCAGGGAGTGACTAACTTGAAAATCCGTAGAAAGACAGAGAGGCTTTTAAGTGAAAATAACCTCCATCTGGAGGTGCAATACAAACAGCTCACCCAGACCTTGCAACTTCTCTACTTCCATGGATAATTACAGTCTGGAGAAGATTTAAAAACTCCAAGGAAGAGAGACAGCGATCCATTGATCATCTTCTTACAATGAGAAACATAAACCATGTTTCCGTGCAGGAAATAGATGGCGGTTACCTGGTTCTGAAACAATTGGCTTTTTTCCAAGGGGAGAAAAAATAAACTTGTAAGACTTGTAGACCATCTACACCTTGGGATAGCAGCAGCTACCATACTAATACTCACTATCCTGAAATAGCTTAGATTTCCCTAAGGACTCTGGGTAGGTTGCAAAAAGAGATACCAAATGGGCGGTGTTGGCATTTTTACTACTGCCCTAGATTCCAGTAATTTCCTTGTACTGGAAAATGTGTACTTTATACACATTTGTTAGACTTATACACAGAAGGAAAGCTTTTGGTTCTTTCTGCAACATATGGGTTGCTTCTGAGTAAGGTGACTTTTACTTTACTCCTATGGCCACATTCACATAGATATTCGTTCACACAACCAGAGGTTTTGTTCCCAGATAGGAAAGGTTCCTACCTGGGAACAGCGCTCTGTGTGTCTCAGCATATAATCATGTTGGCCACATGACCACGAAAGCATCTTCGGACAACGCTGGCTCTTCGGCTATGAAACGGAGATGAGCACCATCCCCTGGAGTCGGCCACGAGTGAAAGGGGAAACCTTTAACTTCATCTAGAAAAGGTTCAGACTCTCCTTCCATTCAGATGTTCTCTAATCTTGTCAGCTTCTCCTCCACTTTGTCTAACTTGGCTTCCCCAAAGCATGCTGGATTTCAACTCCAGTAATGCTCAGAGAATAAAATTCTCAGGCGATCTAAAGAACACAAGTTTGAAGAAGTCTCCCCTGGACAGAGCATAGGTTCTTAATATAAGGAACATGTGCAGATGAGGGGTGTCGAAGGAGTGCTCAAGCAATCAGGAATCAGGAAGGAAACCCCAATTATCTTACAGTTTCACTTTTTTTTGCCATCCCAATTGTTCTGCCGGCAAGAATAATTATCTCACATCTTTGTTCTGTTTGATTTTTCAGATTTACTTTTTGACAGAGGAAAGAGATAATTGTTGGTTGAGTCGTCAATCCCTCATTAAAGAAGGAGGGGGAGCAGTTGGGGAAAGCAAACTGAACATCCATCTAAATGCAGATATTTGCTGGCAATTACTCTCGATGGGACATACATGGGGTACACATTCTAATAAGTACTCCATTGAAAAAACACATCTCCAGCCATAAATGGTACAGCAGATGCTCACTGCATGCATGCCAGCCAACTCTTGTAAAGCTCATCTGCTTTGATTTCAAGGACCTCGTTTTAACCATTGCAGGATTAGTCTGAAAAGATGGGGAAGGGATTTCTAAGATACTCTGCAGATAATCCATAGATGAACATAAAGGTGGAAAGCAAAGCAGACAAGCTGACAAGGTTTTACACACTGCTAGTAGTTGGCACTGTGATGGCATTGGCCACTAACTGCAACACAGAAGCTACCAAGTCAGGTCTTGATTCCTGGTGACCATTTGGACAAATGCTATCTCAATTAATTTCCAATAGCAACCTGTTATTTTTCCAAGGACATACCAGTAATTTTCTTCTTCCCATCCATCAACTCATCCTTTTTGTTGCATTCACATTCTTTTACTTGCCAGGGATAACAGTATTTTTTTCCAGCCCATCATCTGCTTGTATTACATGTCCAAAGGATATGAGCTTCTGCCTACTGATCATCGCCTCAAGGGAGCAATCTATCTTTATTTGGCCCACAATAAGCAATTAGTTCCTTTTTCAATTCATGTTACTGTTAGTAACAGTTTCCAAATCCCTTATTTGAAGGCAGTTATCTTTTCCCCTTTGTTCATTTGCCATGTCTATCTTTTGCATGCAATTTCTTACAATGCAAATAATAGTAAGTTTAAAAAACTTGCTGCTTTATTTTTATTGCTGTCGTAGAAATGTCCTTCACATTTGTCACCGTCTTCCCCTTTTAGATTAATCTTTTTATTTCTACAGCACTCTGCCCACCTTGATCTCATTTCTGAGCCCAAGAAAGCAAAAGATGGCTTCCAGTGCTCTTCTTCAGCTGTTCAGCATACTTCTTCACTGTCCATTCTAAGTTGGTTGACATCATCTTTGTTTTGTCGTATTTAATATTGACCTGGATTTTGTTTTCATTTTTGCTTTCATTAACTTGCTATTTTATGTCTTTACTTTCTTTTAAGTGGTGTCATCTGCTTATCTCAAATGGTTAGTATTTTGATCTCCAGCTTTTGATTCCAGATAATTTGTTTTCCAGTCTGGACATTTTTTGTGTTTTATATATAACATAAGAGAATGGGGACCAACTCATCCTTGTCTCATTCTCTTCCTTATTCTGAGCCACTCTGTGCCTCCAAATTCAACCAGTCCAATATATTACCTCTTGTAAAGATTTCTCAAAATTAATTTATAGTAAAACCATCAGTCTCAATAGATTCCCTGTTCTGCCATGACACAGCCAAAGTCTTGGTTACTATCGCTGAAGCAAAGGTCGACTTCATTTGTATACTGCCTGTTCATTATCTAAGGCATAGGACCTTCTTATTTAGAGACCACTTGTCTCCCATAGCATCTGACCAGCCAAATAAATCTGGCCAGGTTCTTTGATTAAATAATGCCATCTATTGGGACTTGGAAGTGCACCTTCTCTGTAGCAGCATCTGCCCTCTGGAATGAAGGTCCCCCTGATATCTGTGAGTATTTCAAAGGCCTTTGGTGAGGGTGACACAAGCCTGCTTTAGTGGTTGTTTTCCTTTTTCCCACTTGGTTTTGTCATTCTGTCAACTTTATCCTTCTTTTTGTTTCACTGTTTTTCTTATTTTTAATGTTTTAAACCTTTTGTAAACCACCCAAATGTTCTGGGAGCTGAGCCACATATAAATTTACTAAATCATTATGTCTCCTTATTTTTTCAGACACCAAGCGTATGAGAAGAGCTCTGCTGGATTAGGCCAAAGGCCCAGGTCCTGTCTTAGATAGCGGCCAGTCAGAGGCATCTGGTAGTTTACAAGTAAGAACCAATTTGGTATCGTGGTTAAGGCATCAGTCTAGAAACCAGGAGACTGTGAGCACTAGTCCTGCCCTTTGGCACAAAGCCAGCTGGGTGACCTTTGGCCAGTCACTTCCTCTCACCCCTAGGAAGGAGGCAAGGTTAAATCACTTCTAAAATCTTGACAAGAACACTGCAGGGACTTGTTCATGTAGTCACCAGGAGTCAAGCTTGACTTGAAGGCAATGAGAGCCAATTTGGTATGGTGATGATGGTATTAGAAGCCAAGAGACCGTGAGTTCCAGTCCCACCTTCGGCACAAAGCAAGCTAGATATCTAAATATCAAAGCAAGCTAGATATATGGCCTTGGGACAGTTATTTTCTCAGCCTTAGGAAGGAGGCAAGAACAAACCATCTCTGAAAAACCTTGTCAAGAAAATGGCAAGGACTAGACCAGGCAGGCTCAAGACTTATCACAATTGAATGGAGGAAGAAAATAAGCTTACAAACAGGAGGCCAAGAGTAATTTCCACTATTGCTTCTAATATCTGATATTTGGGACATGAGAATTTTGGTTCTGGCACCAGTTTCTTGCTGATTTCTATCTAGATTTAAACTGGACCATCCAAATCAGTGAATCAAAGCAAGACCTCTTGTTTAATCATACATTGGGCAAAGGTTAACTTTGCTTTATCAAACTCTACTTCAAATTACCTCAAGTCACTCTAAATCATGATTCTGGATTCCAGTCTTTTGAAAGATGGAAAAATATAATCGCTGTATGTTATTCCATACAATCCAAGGTTATATTTCTTCCTCTATCTTCAACTTCTTGCCATAGAATCATAGAATTATAAAGTTGAAAGGCATCTTGGAGGTCTTCTAACCCAACATCCCGGACAGAGCATGAATCTTCAAATCCCAGAAAAACTCCTTGCTTGATACTCCTTCCATTTGACAAAGAAGCATTATGGGCTATATGTACACCTACACTTGTTTCCAAATTGTTTGTTCTAAACACTTTGTTCCCTAAAAATTAAAATACGAAGTGTTTGAGTAAGGCTAATATTGTTCCTTTCTTTTCAGGAGGACACATAAGCCTATTTATTTTGCTGAAACCCATCTATTTAGTATTTAAAAAGGTAACAGTAAAGGTTTCCCCTGCCAGTTGTGACTAACTCTAAGGGATGGTGTTCATCTATGTTTCCCAGCTGAAGGGACAACATTTGTCCAAATACGTTTCTATGGTCATGTACTGGGCATGACTATATGCCAAGGTGCATAGAATGCTATTACCTTTCCCACTGGATTAGATGGTGCCTACTTATCTACTTGCATTTTTACCTGCTTTCAAATTGCAAGGTTGGCAGGACCTGGGGCAAGTAAGGGGAGCTCATAACTCTGTTAAGCAATGGCACTTGGGTCTTGAACTTGGGCTACTGACCTTCCAGCTGATAAGCTCAGCCTCTTAACCACTCAGCCACTGCACCCCTTTTATTCTTCCCTATTTATTCTTTGATAAAAAAGACAGCTCAGGTCATCCATGTCTCCTATGGCATGGATTCCACTAAGAGAAAGGAGAAATGTATTTATTTTTGCATCTGTATGAGCCTCTTTTAAAACCTGTTTTTTTAAAACAAAGTCACATAAGCCTAACTTAGTTATCCTTCCAAGTTCCTAATTTTGTGCTGCAGTTCACAAAAGCAATAAAATTAGAATAAAGTGTATACTAAGATTCATATATTCAAGAAAACAATATACTGAACGGTATTATATCAGGGAAATTTGTTTGCAAGAACTGTACATATTAAGCTGAATTACAAATAAAGAGGCATATGCTTGGAGTAAGAAGTCATATAAATTTTAGTGCACCCTTCAGGCAGTCAAATTCGTTGGACTACATTCAACATATTTACACAAATGGGAATCTGACATTGACAGTTGCATCTGAGCCCAACTTTAATTCACTCACCTTGTGGAATATAAACTGATGAACCAGTATTCCTTTACTATGAGATTCACAGGAATTTGATAACATTTACCTTCCCCTCCACCCTTAACTATTTTTAATTACACTTTTTGGATTAGATGCCTTGATTCCATTGGGCTGACTTGGTTTCATTCATAACTGATGGGAAATTCAGAAGATGGAGGTATTGATGCCCCTGTTGACACCACATTTTATTCCAGTGGGACAGATGAGATATAAGGATGGAATAGAGAAAGCAAAAACCCACATCTATTTTTACAGTGGAAAAGCACTGATGGGAGCCAAGCTGGTGATCTCTCTAATCCATTTCCTAAGACCAGATGAAATTACTACAGATTATCTGAATAGTTTAGGGTTCCCAGCTTCTTGTAATGTGTTATTGCCCATTGTAAAGGTATTAGGGCTGTGGTGTCTTTGGTACTCTCTGAGATTGATTACATGATTGATATAACATTCTAATTGTACAAAAACATTTTTCTGCAAATGTTTCATTACCAAACTGGGTAACATCATCATTGCTAGAGG
>JANHZU010006858.1:4532-15790 GCA_032468055.1 Acrochordus granulatus | reverse complement strand
TTGGATTAAAGGCGAAACGTCTTCGACTTGAGAAAAAATCCAGTCCAGATGCCTGTTTTTTAAACTTTGTTGCGATAAATACTCTGTTATATTAAAATACAAAATAATAGTAAAAAAACCTTAAAATCTTATGCCACTTGACACTGTCTCCTTTGGCACAAAGGAGATTCAGATTCAGACACTATATTTTATTGGCCAAGCATAGTTAGACATGCAAGGAATTTGACTCCAGTACAGCAGCTCTCAGCATACTTGCAATACAACAGTAAATAAAATAATAATATAACAATAAATGAAGTTAGATATTCAACAGTAAAGTGTGCTTTCCAATGTTGATGAGTTTTCTTCTGGAAAATGTAGTCCACAAAAAGTTGCAGAGAGAATTGTGGAATTGCAACAAAGTGCAACAGCTCGCTTTACCAAGTCTGCCATCTGTGGCACCATCTTGTGGGTCATCAGGATACAAAAGAGATTCTGAGACCTACTTGTAGAGCTGCTAATAGCAGTGATCTTGTAGAGCTGCTAGAGGCAGAAGTCCAGGCATTCGCCTTCCATCTCTTCCTGCCACATCTGACTTATTTAATTATTTATTAAATTTATTCACCACTCAATCACTACAAGAGAGACTGGGTGGCTTACAGAATGATTTGAAATTTTCTTTAAAGCACTTTTCAATTAAAAAAGAGGAATGCTAGTATAATTAAAGTATTAGCTTCCAACCTCATATTTATTTATAATTATATTTATAAATTTCTAATTTTCCCAACTTACTTAGAAAATAAAAATGATAATGACTATAACTGAGTGCTTGGTTTGAAAGTTTGTCACCTTACTCCCCTCTCTCCCAACCATGCCAAGAGTTAGTCATAGAAAAGATTACTAGTTAGAACCTAGCTTGGAAAATTAACAGGGAGATGAATCTGTCAGTAGAGGTCTTGGTAAAGGAAGAAAAGCTCAGGTTTTGCAGAATCTAACCCCAGAAGGATAAGCTTGTTCAGCTGCTGCTGTACTTGACTAGAAAGTAGTGGAAGTCTGAATACTTAGTCTACTCAGGAAATATTTATTTTTGAGCAGTAACAGACAGGATTATTTTAAATTTGTGTGGATGCCTGACCTTCATACCTAACATCTCCCCTTTATGCAGCATAATTATCTTGCATGTGTATTGATATGTGAGAAAACATTTAAGGAAAGATGATAGTCTAGTTCATCTATATCTACAAAGCAATATAATAGTTTCTGGTAAATTTGTTATTTCAAGTATTAATAGCAGCTATACATTCCCAGAAAATCTTATAATACTTTACTTTATATGATACAATGCTGCATTTAGAACAAACTAGAGCTAAAACAATAATTTATAGGTTTAAGCAAGGATTCTGTATTAGACTTTCATCAGCGTACATGATGGTAGGAATGTTCTCTGGGGATTTCTGAGTGCTCTTAAAATCCTGTATTTATGATTCATAGAACCTTCTTCAATCTAACTGTCAAGACCTGATAGCAAGTCTTTTAAAACAAAGAAATAAGTAAAAACTGCAGTCCAAGACCTAAAATAAGCCTTAATTTCTTAAAACAAAAACTGCTTTCAAATTTGAGGGGGGAAAAAACAAATAACTCAGCCCAGCTGTTATAAGTATGCACCATCCCTTTTACATTATTACCTTACCCATTGCTTTCCAGATATTTTGGCCATCGGCCATGTTATTAAGGGAATGATGGGAAAAGTAGCAATAAATTAAACAAGAAAAATCAAACATACTTCTATGGATCCTTGATATATGCAAAGTAAGGAAGGACAAAGTCAGGAAAGTATTAGGTGCCATCACAGATGACAGTATTTTCTTACAGTATTTCCATTCCATGATGATTGGTCTTTTTCTGTTTTCCTGGACATTCAAAAATCAGAGAGACCCAATGTGTCAAATTTACAATAAGCCTTCCTGACAATTCCTATATAATAGTGTCTATTATTCTGTTAGTTTTAATCTCACTTTGCTCATTAGCCCTTTTCATAAATGAACCATTCAAAGTAAGATAGAAATGTTAGTGTTGGTCATTTGGAGAATATAAGTAAGCTGACATATACCAGAGATTTGAAAATTATACTCTTTTTTTGGATAAATGTTGTGCAGTTAGGATTACATTTATCCTAGGCTGGCATGAGAACCCACAAACAAGTATTTTTCATATTCTAAAGTACAATGTAGAAAAAATATATTTTAAGTGGTGGACATAAAGAGAAATTTCGAAAAGGAATTGCATAAACTATTGGTCCACTATCCTCCCTCCAGTAAAGCAGATTAATATTATGGGAGTAATGGTACATCTAGTGGTAGAAGATCAGTGGCCAAATATCCAATATAAATTGCATCTTCTGTAATAAGGCAGGCTAAACTGATAAACTCAAGTTGATGCCTATTTCAACTTCTCTAGAGAGAAAAAGTGGAGACAGGAGTAATATATCCTTCAAATAATTGTAAAGAAGAATGGTGAGCTATTTCTAATAATGACATATGAAGGACAGTATTGTTGCAAATAGAAAGAAGATGATAAACGAAACAGAAAAAAATTTTACGGGGTGAACTCCCCGCTGGCTTTGAAAAAACCCTGCCCAGTAATGTTATAGTTTAGTTTGTAAGGAGTTCCACTGAAGAACAATATTACAAAAACACTTTCATGAAAAACTGACAATTGAAGGAAAATAATTGATTTTGAAAGAAATTCCAGTAAGAATTTTGAGAAAGAAGGATTTTTTTTCCTGATAGATGCCTTAAAGTAGAATAACATATTTAGGTGGACAGACTGAAAGGAGTAATTTTTTAATTACAAACAGCAGAAATTCAGACTAAATTCAATAGAAAAGGCTGCAGACTTTTTGGCTAAATTCACAGATGACCTGCAAGTACCTATGAAGCAAAACTGGGTATCCCAATCCAAGGCTGGCAGGAAAAGAACAATTCAAGAGGGACAGACTATAGAGATGGGAACTATAGTCTCAAGCATGGAAATAACCAAAGATCATAAAAATGGAAAATAGTTATGTTATTTGGAAAATTAATGGGGCAATTCTCGAAAATGAAAAAAGTTGTTCATTGTCTAAATTAAATAAAGAAGTTGTATATTTCCAAGAAATAAACAACAGGATGTTAAATACTTGAAAAATAACAATTTGGGACAAGCTTTTATATCTGCACACACAAAAAGATTAATGAGGTGGTATTGTGCATAAAACCACATTTGCAACTTCAATTATTGTTCTCAGATGATCAAGAAAGATATGTGGTTGTTCAAACTGAATTTCAAGGGATGAAATCAAGTTATAGGGATATACGTTCTTCATCAAGAAAAGACTATATTTTTTGAACAATTAGGGAATGTAATTTCAGAATTTTTGAATCAAAATTGGTGTATGCTGGGAGATTGGAATCAGGTTGAATTTCCACATATGGACAGGTCTTCCAGTAAAAATAAAAAGTTGAAGCAAGGGAAATTACCAAAGTCTTTTTTTGATATGATGGAAATTTGGGGTTGATTGATGTTTGCCGATATAAAAATGGACTGACAAGGGATTATTCCCTTTTTTTCAGAACGGCATTTTTTCAAGGATAGACATGATTTAGACTACAAAGAATTTATTAACATATGCTGCTAAAGTGGGCATTTTACCTAAAACCTTCTCAAATGACAATCCAGTAGTACTGGTGTTCAAACTTAGACCAAGGCTGTTAAGATTGACTGAATAAATCTATTTTGAAAAAAGACTAAGTGATAAAAAACTGTAAAAATGTTATAAAAGAATTGTTTGATTACAATTTGCACAAGGCTACAGATTTACATACAATATGGGATGCAAGCAAAATGGTGATGAGAGATTATCTGATACAATACAATGATAAAAAGAAAGCAAGAGATAAAATACAAAATGTACTAAATTTAATTAAAGAAAATGAACAAGAATACAAAAAGCATCACTGAATACATTGCTTAATCAGATAAAAATGTTACAGCAACAAGTGTCTATGTTGAAAGTCAGTGAAACTGAAATGAAATGAATATACCAAACAGAAATATTTCGAACATGGTAATAAATCAGGGCTAGCCTACAAACTGAGAAAGCCAACTGAAAAAAAAAAGACTAAAATTTGAGAATGGAATCTATATTAACAGAAAGTATAAAATCACAAAATGCATTTTGGGACTACTATCTTTATAGAAAGAGCAATGTCTTAGAAGAAGAGATGGAGACTTATTTAAAAGTCAAAACTTGCCTAAACTGAACCATGACCAACAGGTGATTTTGTCTGTGAAGACTCTCACTCGTCCAGGGTAATTGCATCGCAACAAAAGTTTAAAAAACAGGCATCTGGATTGGATTTTCCAAGTAGAAGACATTTCACCTTTTATCCAAAAGGCATTTTGGACATGTAGTCTCTGGTGCTTGAAAAAAATCAAAGAGGCCAACAGAAGAAAATGTAGCTAAATCCTATCACTAATTCCACCAGCATGGGCTTCAAAGCAATTACCGACAACCAGTCCGAGCAAATGATGGTGTCACAAAGATCAGCAACAACAAGCTGCAAAGCTATGGTTTAGACCAGTATGAATTTATTTTTGGTGGCACAAGGCCGTTCATAACGTTTTAGAAAGAAGACGAATATCTCCATTTTTTTATAATTGTGAAGAAAAGGAAAAGGCCATACATAGCCTACATATAATAAAAGCCAAGATTTTCCTTGGGAGGGAGAATCTTAGATTGGAGGAAGATGTGTTTTCTGGTTTGTACAAGGGTTACAATAAATAAATTTTAGAATTTACACTCCCACATCCATGAGTTTTCCACTAAAACTCTTGCAAAACTATCCCTGACCTTGACAACCATGCTACTCAAATGCAGAAATGCTGTTGGAAGAAGCTATGAAGGCCAGAAAAAAGTATCGGGAGCTGCATGGGGCTTTATGATCAGTTTTCCCCCTTAATAGCTTAATAGAGTGTACAACATGTTTTATTATACTGCTGTTTTATAGAGATAAACAGGTATATTGCACCTCTTTTGGGGAACCTTTCAGTGTGGACAGTTTTTTTTTATATTCCGTTATTTTTGACTGATCAATGCAATCTCTAGCAGCAGTCAAATTCTGCTTTGCTCCCTTGAAGAACACCGATTCTGATTTAGCAATGTTTTTCTTGAAATGGGCTCCTTGGCCCGGCGTGCTTAATAGCCAATCAACCCATAAAGAATAGAGATTGGAAATGTTTATTCTGTGCAGAAGGAAGGTGCAAGAGGATAATTTCCCCAAAGCAAGCAAAGCACCCAATGGAATAGGGCTTCTTATGCATGATTTTGTGCACAGTTTCAACAACAGTCACAAGACTGCAGAAATTACAAATCATTCCTACGCCACTAAATTTCAAGCTTCAGTGCAAGATAGGCCTCTCTGGGTAACATTCCTCTGCTATCTTACAGAAACCACCAGTCGCTGGTGCACCAAGTCCATTTTCTCCATGTACACATGCTGCTTCTCAATTGACCCTTTCTGACAAAGTGGGGAAATCCTGGCCAGAGTAAGAGTGAAAAATAAACCCCAGATGCCTGGTGGTCCACTGATGTAAAGCACTGCTTTCATAATTCCTTTAAAGGAGAAGAGCATGGGTTAAGGATGACCTTGTGATTTATTGCAAAGTCGCCCACCAGCTGAGTGTCCATCTTATCTTTCTCCGTACAGGGTCGTCTCTCCCCAGTGGTCTGCAGCCACTTTGACTTCTCATGTTTCAACTCAGTTCCCAAGGAGGAATCAGCACAAAAACTCCTGCCTTGATTTGTTTTCAGCTGTGATGCTGCTTGCATTGCTAGCTGGGAGCTCTGGCCTTGAGAAAGGGTTGGTAAATATTTATTTCCAGTGAGATATTTGGAAAAACTGCCATCCTATTTCTTTTCCCATACATTTGAATGAGAATTTTGAAAATCGTTTGTGACTAAGACTAGTCTGTGACTAGACTACCCTGAAGTTTCAGTACTCAAAAAGTTCATCGGAAGGTTCAAACATGCCTTCTGATTTAGACTCCCCCAATCAAAAAAAAAACAGACTTTGACATACTTCTTCTCACTGTTTATTGGGCCCTGATCCTGAAAGAGAGCATGAGATGCTATGAATACATGGAAAAGGAGTAACTCTAGCAACTTAGTGGAAGGAGAGGCAAGAGAAAGAGTCCCGCTTAGTGGTTTCATTCTTCTCAGCATCTCATCCTTCACATACATTTTAAAACAAATTCACAGGCTTTAAATCAACCTCATTATCATTTGGTTCTATATATTTCAACTCCTGGAATTCCCCAGCTAGCCATGGGGAATGATGGAGGAGAATTATGGGAACTGAAGTCCACAAAACTTAAAATTTACGAGGTTAAGAAACACTGCCTTAGACAATGCAATCAGTGCTTGTGAGAACTTGTAGAAGCCTAGATACTACTAAGTAAGTCTTTCTCTGGTCCCTGGTTCTACCGTGTAAGATTATTGACTCCCCCTACCCATGCCCCCATGATAAGGCAAAGTTAATTATGCCCAAAATTATGCCAAAATTACAAAAATTACAGAATTAAAGACAGAGGGAGGAAAGAAGCAAATGTATTTGATTTCTATAACTGATGCAGACTGTGGAATTCAGTTTCCATCACTAGTACCAGCCCAGCATACATTAGAAACAGAAAAAAGTTATCAACTATACCCCTAGCTAAATTTCTCTGGGTAGGACTAGCTGCATGGTTTTTAAACTCCAGCTTTTATTTTTGGAGAAATTAAAAGAGACACCATCCTTTTATCCCACCATTTATCCTTCTTGATAAATCAACCATCTCACTAATCTCTTCCTCAACTCCACTCCTCATTATATCTCTGTCTCTGAGATAAATATCAGACATTATTATCATGTATCTGCTGAGACTCTACTAGATCACTAAACAAATTATTAGCTGTAGGTTGCCTTGTGCTCTGATTATACCAATAAATAATAGCTCATAAATTAAACAAAAGAAATTAAGGTAGGAGGGGATGAAGGTAACCATCTTCCCAGTAGAGACATTAAAATTAAGCTATTTTGACAGCACAATTAGGGTTAATGCATTTCCAAAAGGAAAACAAACAACTCCCCACTGTGAATCTCTTTCCATTTCATGTTTCATATACATACACACACACTCCAGTCAAACTACTTTATCATCATTGAAACTCAGCTTGTTATTTTGAACACACAAAACAGGGTCCCCTTGGAATTAGGTTGACTCATAGGCAAGACTTATGCTTGAAAAAGAGCTGCCATAAACAACTTTCCAGTGACTGTTGAAGCACATAGGTTGGCACCAGTACATTCATATCACTTAGTCAGAATCCAAAGTGGAAACTTAAACCCCAAATAAGCAGCCCCTGATTTTTCAGGCTCACATTGAAATTACTCTGTATTGTATTAGGGAGGTTACAATTTGGAATATTGTTTCCAATTCTGGTCACCACAACAGAAAAAGGAAGCTGAGGTCCTAGAAAAAGTGCAGAGAAGAGTAATGAAAAAGATAAGGGTCTGGAGGCAAAATCCTACGAAGTCTGAGCAAACCAGGTATGTCTAGCCTAACTGTGAGACGACTGAGGGGAGACATGATAGCATCTTCCAATACTTGAAGGGCTGTCAAAGGGAAAAGGGCATCAATTTATTCTTCATGGCACCTGAAGGCAGGACAAGAAGCAAGGGGTGGAAGCTCATCAGAGGAGATCCAACTTGGAAAAAAGGAGGAAAACAGTAAGAACTATTAAGCAGTGGAACAGCTTACTTCCAGCAGTTGTGAATACTCCAATAACCAAGGTTTTCAAGAGAAATTTGGACAATCATTTGTCTAGGATGGTATTGGACTCCAAGGTCCCTTCCAGCCCTGCAATTCTATGATTCTAATATCAAAGCAGTTCAACAGCTGAGATCATCAGCTGCATGATGGCATTGCAATACAAGCCCCACCTCTTTCTAATGCATGTTGTGACATCACAAAATAATTTTGAATCCTAGTATTTGTTTGGTACTGGAAAGCACTTCTTGTCCATATGTTCATAAATATTAAGATATACTTAGATTTTGACTTCTGTCCACTGAATGTCCTACAAGTCTAAATCTATCCATCTATCCAGCCACCCATCTTCATTCTATTTGTAAATTTTAAAAAGTTCACTCTGCATTTTTGATCTTTCCTTCTGATGATATGATCGGCCTGTTCAAACCATGCCATTCTCTGAAACTCCAAAAATCATTGAGAGAGAGGAAAAATTCCTAATAATTGATTCCTGATTTTAAAGAATGAGCAAATTGTTTCATTTACATCCTTCAGTTAATCTGAGCCTTTTCCATCGTACAACATCCTCATGTTCTCCACACATTTTCCTCTTTTAAAGCTCAACTTTGGCTGAACTCTAAAACTATGGCTCATGTACAACATCGAAGGTGTCTATTATTTCAAAAGGAAATGGTATAGCTGAAACTGTAAACTGGGTCACGAATCTTTGATTCAATTTTGGTGCTGCCCAAATTTGGTGCTGCAAACTGACTGTAGGTAGATTTTGGACTACTTTATTATTTTATTTTGGTATTCTCTTTCAATAATTCTTCCATCCAAGTTTTCAGTTTAATTCCACATCAAACCTTTGAAAGTCCCATATGCTGTAGATTTGTTTGATCCTTTCTTTGAAGTCTGTGAAGCTAGAGGCTACCACTGTATTTTTCAGGAATAAATTCTTGGACTCCAATAAGAGTGTGCAAATGTTTCCTGAATCAGCTGCTGATCTGGAGAGTGACATTTATTCCGAATTTTAATTTTATGAAAGAAGTGGAAAATGATGTGCAAATTGTCTGTGCCATTTATAGAATTATATATCAGAACTCTGCGGAGTACATGAATGTATTCAATATTTTTTTTGAAACTTGATTATTAGCTGCAGAAGGTCAAGATTTTGGACTATCTCAAATCCAACCACAAATGTCATATCTGTTAGGCTAGAATGGTAATTGTGAGTAAACTTTGACAGATCCATAGCCAGATCAAAGACTGCTCTGGATATAACTTCACAAGCAACAATATCTCTTCCCTTGGAGCCATTTGGAAACCCAGTGGTAATATTTACATAGTGTTTGGGAATTTCAGAAAACTTAAAATGTCAATTGCTGTTATTGTTTCTAACTACTTGCATTGATTTTTTTTCTTTACCATTTGCACATGGATAGAACAATCTGATGTCCTAGGGAGAAGAACAGGGTTCTCCAAGGAAACTTCTTCATCTTGCAGCAGACTTTCTACAATTTGTTCTTTGGAGGGAGCAGCAAGTTTAAACAGGGCTTAGCATAAATGGACATAGGCATCCCAATGTTGATGTTTTCACCCAAATTTTTAAACTTAGACTGAAAAGCCTGAACCCATGGGGTGGAATATGCAGCTGGAGAAGGAATGGGGGGGATTTTTATAAGAGCACCCGGGTTTCCAGAAAGGTGGCAGCACATTCCAGAGAGGGGCCCAAAACAAGAGACTGCACAGTCCTGAATTGGATGGGGAAGGGAGGAAGAGGTTCAGAGTAGCAACACCTTAGTGTCTCCCAGGATATATCTATTAGGTTAGAAGGTTATAGCCTTGATCTGGCAAGATTCTCTCTATTAGGTGGAAACAAATGAAAAACTGGATTCGATTGAATTTCACAGTGTCATTTTTAGGCTTTAGCCTGACAGGTCCAGAGCTCCAGGTAGATTCTAAAGATCCTTCAAAGTTTGATGGACAGTTATTATTTTTTATTTAAGATATGTATAGTCCATCCACTATTTATAGACCTCATGGCAGTTTACAATCCATAAAATGAATAAAGCACAACAGTAAAACCACATAAAATATTTAATTGAATAGGGTAAAACACAATAATAAATAACACTGAGAGAGATGCACCTAAGGAGCACAAGATACTGTTAAGCTGTGAACTCTAGACCTTATTCTAAATATAATATATATGCATCAACTTGGCCACAAGGAGAAGGGCATGTCAAATCTAATCTGCCACACTAGAGAAGCAATATTTTCATCATTTTTAAAATAACAGAAATAAAAATGATTTAGGACATTTGGACTAATGATATTAACTTTATTTAATTCATGTGAATTCCATTTAAAAACAACTATAGTTTAGTTTTTGTCCTGGTCCAGCCCTATTTATTTTGGCTTACATTCCTTAACACTCCAATTGTGGTCCTTAAGTTATGAACTGGATATTGCTCATTTATTCAAAATTCCTGTTTGCTTCTTTCCTGGACAAGGAATATTTTTCCTGAATTCCATTTATGATCTGGACTGTTCATTCAACCTGTCTACAACAATTCCTACTTCCACTTACTGGACCATCCATTTTCCCCTATCCAAGGGGAAGGGTAGAGGCACATTAGATAGGAGTCATCTAATGTACTTCTATCATTACTCTTGTTTTATCTTGATGATTGCTGTCTCCCATGACAAATATTGCCATCAAGATCAACTGAAAAATATGATTGTTAATGTTGAAGAAGAGATGTCAGAGCCAGGGGAGGGGTGAAAATAAGGATTAGTATAGGGTCCCTACATAGCCACAAACACACTAATTCTACCCCCACCTGATTGCGATTGAACCTCATCTAATACTCACTGGATGTTGACTGTTGAGAAGATTCTTGTGTATAGGCTTTAGCAATAAATCAGTTAATTTAAAACTTTAAGCACGGACCTGCTTTTTCACACCTGACAACTAGGCAAGTTTCTTACTCTGTAGATCACTCCTTGTCCAAATGAATAAATTTTAAACAAACCTTTTGCAAACAAGGTTTTACATTGTTAGGAGTAGTTAACTGCTCCATCCTAAGAATTTCAGCCCTTTGGCTGTTGTAAGCTCTGAAGAGAGGAGTGCGTGAGAAAGACTAAATATACAGTAATGTCTTGCAATACATATAAAGGTGTATATTCAACTGTTTCCCGGTTGTTTTAATGAATACAAAAAAGGCTTAGAGACTAAATTTTGAATCTACATTTTTGATACCATCGCCCGTTTTTTAAAAAGACAATCTGTTCTACACTTATGAAAATTATAAAGAAAACCAGCCATAATCCATTTTGTAATGAGGTGTGGAACTTGAAAAGATAAAGAAGAAGTTCCCACAAGCTCTGAAGGAAGGAGGAAAGAAGAGCTGCATGTCCGCCAAGCCCTCAGAACCTGTGGATAT
>JANHZU010006857.1:27431-49873 GCA_032468055.1 Acrochordus granulatus | reverse complement strand
TGTCCGACTCTTCGCGACCCCATGGACTGCATTACGCCAGGCCCCCCTGTCTTGCACTGCCTCCCGGAGTCTTCCCATTACATTACTTAGGGTGTCACAAAGAATTTAAAACAATTTTTTTTGTTCCTAGTCTTCAAGACTGTGAAATAAGCTAAAAAAATTATGCACAATGAATTTTACTGCAGAATTACAATAAAATACTGTACATAATCTTATCACCAGTAAGGCACTGCCTTTGATAAGAGTAATTATTTTATTTTTTACTCCGTCATTTGGTTTGCTGCTCTCCTGTCTGGATTGTCCTTGGCATAGAATATTTTTCTTTCCAAAGGTTTAAGTTGTGCAAAGTCAGCGACACCACCATAGGACCAGAAGAAACAACCAAGGGCTTTCCAGAGAAACTGACTAATCCCTGCGCAACCATCAGCAACTGTTTAGTTTCTCAGAATCAGAGCAAAGTCTCCCAAAAGTTTGGGCCAAAGGTCAAAGAACACCAATCCAACAAAAAAGTGTCTTAAAGATTCCATCTCCACTCTATCTGAACTTTGCCTGAGGAAGGAAGGAAGGAAGGAAGGAATAGAAAAACTAGGAGAGAGGGAAGGAAGCATGGAGAGAAGGAGGGAGGGAGGAAGAAGGAAGGGAGGAAAGAGAAAGAAAAATATAGAAAAACTGGGAAGGGAGGGAGGAAGAGACAGAAAGAAAATTATAAGAAAACTGGGAAGGAAGAATAGAGGAAGGAAGGAAGGAAGGAAGGAAGGGAAAGAGAGAAAGAAAGAGAACTGTGGGGAAAAAAGAGAATCAGAGATCGCATGGCCCCTTCACCCACCAGCCAGGCGCTGAGTAAGCTTTGGACTGACGTCAAGAGCTGATGAAACCCAAGTCAGCAATTGCTGCAGGAAGCCAAAGTCGGCTTAAACTGGCTTGCTGGCACAGGGCAGCCTGGCTGGCACTCCTTCCCTTGAAGTCTGAGCAGGGACAACCGATGGCCGCAGCCCCCCAAGTCTTGGCCAATCCAAAACTGGCCAACTGAGGCTACTAAGCCTGTTCAGAGGTTCTCCCCTTTTGCTGTCTTTGAAATTCAACTGGTTTGTTCACTCCTAAACTCTGGAAAGGCTGGTGTGTTTATGTGGGGGAGGGGAAGTGGGAAAAAGGGGGATCCAAGATGAAGCGGGTTGAGTGGATCAAAAGCCAACATGCCAGGTGAAGCAGAAGCACCCCCAAATGGAACCCCCAAACATAAGCTGTTCCGTATAGCCATCCAATGAAGCCACAATCAACTTAACCAGTGTGATTTCAGAGCCACCTACAAAAATGATCCGGGGACTTTTCATGAATTCCAAGGCAAGGAGATCTCTTTTTCTAGAACACGGATGGATCCCCTCAGGGAGCAACATTTGAGAGCCACAGAGAGGTGCAAGGCTGCCTCCCAGAACCGAGGAGGCCATTTGGATCAAAATACCCATCAGCCTTAAATCAAGGGGAGCCTCCAGCCCAAGTCTCACCTGCCAGATCACCTATGCCATCACTGTTGGAATCTTGAAAGTTTTCCACCTCCAGGATCCGGTAGATCCCCCCTTTCTGCCACCAGTCCTGCTTGGGCAGCTCCTTGCAGCGGGGAGCCTGGACAATGATGACGACAGCCCCCGCCAGCATACCCAGCCAGCCCAGCCAGAAGAGGATCAGGAGGGCCCAGCGGGTGCGGACCCAGCCAGGGGTGCCGGCCACCTGGAGCAGCTGCTCCTTGGTCAGGCCGGTGAACTTGGCCACCATCACAGCCTCTTCCTCCTCCTCCATCTTCACCTTCACCACCCCGTTCTTCTCGGCCTGGCTGCCTGGGGAGCCGGCCAGTGGAGCGGATGCGTTCATGGGTTGCTTCTCGGAGTCCATCTCGTTTAGCTCCACGTCCTTCATGTCCACCTCGGTGTCCGGAGTCACGCCAGGGGAACTCATGGTGTCACCTGCAGACAGGAGAGCCAAAAAGCTTGTCTTAGAATGGGGAGAGCCCAAGAGCTAGCCGCCTTAGTGCGGGGAGACCACGTGCTCAGGCCAGATGGAGAAATGCTGGTCTAGACCTTCCCAGAGCTGGTTTCCCACCCCCTGCCTGAGCCAGACCACAAATCCCATCCTCTTGAGGATGGGGAGGGGAGCCCCACGTGGCTGAGGGAGCGATGCGGTGCTCTCGCAGCCTTGGTGGGGTTTCAAAGCGATGCCTTTAAGAAGCGGAGGATGCATTGAAAATGCTTGCAAAAAGGTTAATTTGTTCCTTCGCAAAGGGGGTGGGGGACAATTCTGAATTCCCATCATCCCCATCCGGCCTGGGCACTCGCCGAAGGAAGGCTGGTGTCTTTCCAAGCGCTACCTGGGACAAAGCGACGCCGATCTGCTTCGAGGGAGAACTGCTGGGAATCCGGTTAGATCCGATCTGAGGACCCGATCTCACCGGCCGGCAGCTCAAGTACTGCCAGCAGAGCCTCCGCCCCTGGATCCGCCTTCCCGGCTCTCTTAAGGTGGACCGGAGCTCGAGCGACGGACGCTTTCGGAGGTTCAGCCCAGCAGGATGGAAGCGAGTTGCTTCCAGCTAGACTTCCACTGGATGGGGAGGTTCTGCAAGACCCCACCGGCCCAAAGAGTCCAGGAATCGCTCAGGGAGCTGCAGCCACTGCCAGAGGGGAAACCTGCCCAAGGTGCCAATTGTTGGGTTGGTTCCCTGGGCAGAGGTAGACTGCCTCTAGACATGGAGGCTTTACATTAGGAGACAGGCCTATGAACACCTTCAGTTCTTTGGGGCTGATGTACAAAGGGGGGGACTCACCCACATATCATTTCAACCCAGAAATCCATGCCAGAGAATAATTTCCTCAGCACCCTGGCTGGGAACTTTGGGAATTGTAGTCCTGGGATAATCAAGAGGGCAGGGGGGCCACCCCAAGATTTTAAAAGAAGAGAGCTGCCAAATGGCTTATCCACTCCAATCTCTTTTTTGCCTCCACGGACCATTTTCTCAGTAAGAAAACTCTCTTTATGCCCCTCAGCCTGGAGGCATAAAGCCCTTCATGATGAGCAGGAATGTTGCTCTCCTCTTGGCCCTGTTCTTAATTCTGATTGTTCATAATGTGGAACCATTTCAGCACTTGAGTATCACACTTCATTTTTCTATGCAACACTGGGGGGGCCTTTTAAAAAAATAAATGGAATCAGCAAAACAGTGGATAGTCTCTGGGAAATACTAACTTAATTGTCAGCTTAACTGCCTTTAATTGACTTTATTTTTTACTTTAATTGACTTTCAATGCATTTAGGAATTCCCCCTTTCTGTCCCACTCAAAATCATAGCTCCATGGACACATAGATCTTTGCTGGCCCCAGGGATCTCTAGTTTAATTATTAAACCAGAGTTTAATCACTGGCATCCAAGAAAGCATCCCTTGAGACTCCGGGTATATTGCAGGTTTGCGATAGACCAGTGTCTCTCACCTTTAGCAACTTTAAAGATGAATAGACTTCAACTCCCAGAATTCCCCAGCCAGTCATATATCATCCAGTCCCTTAATAACATTACAGCATTGACATTATTCTGGCCTTACTGTTGGATTCAAATTTCTATTTTAGAAACATACCAAAAATAAGTGTGTGTTGTGGGTGTGTGGGTGTGTTGGAGCTGCACAGCCCACCAGAGTTGTGATGACCACTGCTTCTGGGGAGATCAGAAGAGGCAACATCCTGTTTGGACAATGGCAAGAAGTGACCAATTGTTCTTGGCTTTGAAAAGCCAGCTTTGCCAAGGGTCAGTGGGAGGCCTTTGTGAGTTGGGTGGAGGGCACAGACACCCTGCAGTTACAGTCATTAACAACAACAAAAACCCTAGAACACAAGAATCCTGAGATCCTGGAGCACGGCGTAGACTGCCTCTGTCCATGG
This sequence comes from Acrochordus granulatus, assembly GCA_032468055.1. Lineage (NCBI taxonomy): Eukaryota > Metazoa > Chordata > Lepidosauria > Squamata > Acrochordidae > Acrochordus > Acrochordus granulatus. Next base: position 45,955 of record JANHZU010006857.1, on the reverse strand, counting down.
AAGTTCCATCAACCTATTGCATACCTGAAGCTTTTTCTTTAGGAGAAAAATGATTATTTCATTTATTAAAGTTATATGCCATCCATCTTGCCTAAAAGCAACTGCAGGTGACTCACAACCATATAAAACTAACAAGATATAACAATATTAGAATAAATTTTAGCATTAAAATTGACTTTATCTATGCTTCTTTGCCAGTCCACCTACTTTGCCTTTTCAGCTTCGGCCAACGGCCTCCACATTCTAGCCCAACAATGCTTGCTTTGTTAAAAGCTTCTGAGCCCAAAACAAAAATCACCAGACTGTGGTTTCCGTCCCATGACCTGATTCACATGTGCTTTGAACAGACTTGGATTTAACAACTGTGGTTTCTTATTTTGCACCAATTCATTGTTTCTCTTTCCTTCTTTGACTTTTTTTTTCTCCTCAAATCTTTGCAAGGACTCTGTTTTGAATGCCCTTCAGTTTGGCTCTGAATATTCTCATTCATCCAGGTCATGATAAGTAATAAAAATTGCAAAAAAATTGTTTGCAAAGTTTCTTTAAAAAAAGGCAACTGGACTTTAATTACAATATGTTATTGGAGACATTTCGCCTTCTATTCAGAAGGCTTTTTCAATCCATCTAAAAATTCCCTTCAGTTTGGGGACTGTCATACCCCGTTAAGTGAGCTCCTAGATGAGCCTACGACTTCTCTTAGCCAAAATAAAAATATTCTCCATTCTGATTTCACCACCTTAAGCAGCCTGGACTGACTCAGGAAAACTTTGCTAAAGCCCCCCCACCTTCTTTGCTGCAAAGGAGATAAACAACTTCTGGACAAATAAAAATGGAATCTAGATTTCGACTCCTGCAAAACACCGGGACAGCCAATTTCCATCTGATCTGGGCCAACACCTCCCTTTCAACGCTTTGGACTATGGCTTTAATAAACCAGGATTGAGCTGATCCATGAAAGTGTGCTTTAAAAGAACAACTGCATGGATAAACCGAATCCTGTTTATTCAGCTGATCCAGTTTTTAGCCCGTGGGTCACACATTGAAGAGTTGAAGTCTGCACCTCTTAAAGTTGTTGAGATTGAGAAGTGCTGCTTGTAATACCTCCCAGGGTATTATATCATCTATATTGCACCCCCCCTGCCCATTTCTCAAAGTGAAACACTCCCTGTTCTCTCAACTTTTCCTCCTAAGATGCCCCTGTTTTACAACTGCAATAATGCAGGTGAAAAAAGAGCAAAGATCCTCACACTCTGGAAAATCATTCTCCGGTTGAGCACTGAACTCACACAATTGCACGCTTCTGCGTGGCTTCCCCTGCATCGCAAAATGTAACCCACCTTGGCAGCACATCGAAGGCTGCCCCTCTGCTCCTCCCCGGAAGAGAACATGGGGTGATGAAGGTGCTCAGGAAACTTTAAACAAGTTGAAAGTGGCTCTCCTAAATATTAGTGTTCTGTCCTGTTCACAGACCACCTTCATGCACAGGGACAGGTGCATCCCACAGGTTGGATTTTGCAACCCCAAATCTACCATTGAGTTTTTTTTTTCATAGAGGCAGCTCACAATTTCGAGTTATTTTATTTTGCATGTGTAGGTTTGTGTGCTTTTAAGTCAGGTCCATCTAGCACACTTATCAATTTTTCCAGTTTTTATTTTGGAGGGGAGGGGAAGCATTTTTTGAAGTGTTTGGCCCTTGCCTCCTTCTTCTAGAACTCTGGTTTCCCATTCCTAAACCTTAACCACTAGGCCAAGCTGCCTGTCCTTTGACTGCTCTTTTAGGATTCAGGTTTTGTCCCCCTTTCAATTATGTCCAATTCTTGGAGTCTGCTTGGACAAGTCACTGCAGTTTTCCTTGGCAAGGTTTCACAAAAGTGATTTGCCATTGCCAGGATTAGAATTTATTACTCTAGCCTGATTCCATAGCCACTACACCAAACTGGCTCACTAGCCATTATTAAGAATGGATTAAACACCAGTGCTGCGTATTACAGGCAGTCCTCAATTTGTTTAGTGACCATTCAAAGATATGTTACAAGGGCGCTGAAAAAAGTGACATGATTGATCCTCACACTTATGACCATCACAGCATTCCTTTAATCACATGATCAAAATACAGCTGCTTGACAAGTGGCATAAACTTATGATGCTTGCAGCAACCTGGAATCATGTGATCACCGTCTGCAATCTTCCCAGCTGGCTTTTGACAAGCAAAGTCAAGGGGGAAGCTGGATTTGCTTAATGATTATGTGATTCACTTATTGACTGTAGTGATTCCCTTTACGACCACAGCAAAAAAGTTTGTAAAATCAGGTGCAATTCATTCATATGATTGCCTCACTTGGCAATTGAAATTCCAGTCCCAATTGTAGTTGTAAGTCAAAGATTCCCTATCTGTCACTTTTCAATTACTGTATATCCAAATTTAATTACAGTACAGCACAAAAACAGAGGATTTCAGTGCTGATGAAATCCACACCTTTGTAGCCTGATATCATGCCAATCCAATTCAAATCTGACTTTTTTCCTGTGTTGCAACAAGTTGGTACATTGCAATTGAATGATAAACCACAAAATGTTTGCCCGGCCAATGTCTGGCTCTGAACAAACAGAGCAGGAAGGTGGATTAAAAAGACTAAGAGTTTATTTAGGATCCAGAAAACACATTCTCCCCAAACATGGGAGCCTCTATCTTGCAACATGTTTACACCATGTGCTTGTCTCCAATTCCAAGAATCTCTTGCACTCTGCTGTGGTCTGTGCTATTCTGAAAAGCTCAGCTGGATGTTGGCCAGGCTGGGGAAAAAATAACTGACATTGCAGCTTCATGTTTATCTGCCTTGCCTGAAAAATAACATCCACACAGCTGGAGGTGCCGGAATTCGCCCAAAAATCCCTATCAAAAGTTGTCAACAGCCTCTATTCTGACAATAGGACAGTTGAAAAATATGTATTTTAGAATGATTTGTTAACAGCAGGAGTTAATTATTCTTCAAAAGAGAAGTTAGATCACTTTAAAATTATTTTAATTTCTCCATCTTCTTTTCTCATCTCCTTTTTGTTCCTTTGAGATAAACAAGTTCCTAGCCCTCAAAACAGCAGGGACAAATTTGAAACCGGATAAATCTGGGTTGATTCAGATTTCTAGAGATCAAAGAGCAAGCTGAATTAATGCCTTGGTTGCTTTTTTTCCCGGGATGAGGAATTGAGTAGAGAAGGATCAAAAGAAAATCAGATTGATGTGCTTTTTTCTTAAGATCCAGAAATGATGTTTGTTTTTGGAATATAAGACTTGCTTATTTGTTCCACTTCTAAAGAAGCTGAAATGGGGGTCCCTCTGCCAGAGAATGGAAAAAGCAACCAACTAAATTGTTACTTAATTAGCCATAGCTTGGATTTAGCTGCATGTGATTCAGGCAACAGACACAGCAGAGCCCAGGAAAATGCACCAAACTTGCCGTGTTGGGAGAAATGAGCATGAAATACAGTAGCATTAAATAGCAACATCTCTTCCTCCTTCTTTGGACAGGTTTCTCAACCTTGGCAATTTTAAGAGGGGTGGACTTCAACTCCCAGAATCCCCCAGACAGCATGTTATCTGGGGAATTCTAGGAGTTGAAGTCCCCCTGTCTTAAAGTTGTTGAGATCAGGAAACACTGTTTAACAGGGTAAATTTCAGATTTGCAGGCCATTTTCTTTATATGTCCCTGCAGGAATCATCTCCCACCAATCACCTTTAATGTGGGATTCTCGCCAGAAAAAGAGCCACTGAGGATTTTCCCTCCAGCCAAAACATGAGATGAGTTCTCAGAATCCAAAAAAAAATCAGAACAGCTGTGAAGCCTCCCCCAGCTCTGTCTGAGAAAGCTCTGGCGGTTAGAAAACGAAAGACACAAACATTGGCATGATGAACAACAGAACATCGAAGGTGGGAACAGAAAGATTAAGGGATCGGCCTCTAGGAATGCATCCAATTCCCAAGAGGGTTTGCAAGGAGAGATGAACTGAATGAACCAGCTTGTGCATCACTCCGAGCCATGATTTGATTAAATCAGTTAGCTGGATTAGCTACAATTGGCTAAGTTGGCACACCATGCTAAAAGCATAAAGTTCTGGTTTATAAACAATTTTTTTTCTTTCTAAACAGTTTGTTTAAAAAATCTGCATAGTGCTCACTTTCTCCTTATCCAAAATAGCTTTGTTTTCCTGGCAGTTGAACACTGTTAAAAGTACATTATGAATAACATGAGTAACAATGTATTTTTGTGCCTCGGAAGGATAAACTTCTGTTTAGTGGATACTTAATATATTGTTATAGAGATGGCATGTCATTAATAGGATTTTGTGGACAGAAAAGGTATTTAAAACTCAGCATTTCTATTTTTCTGTAAAGCATACCTATATCCCATATGGATATGTATTCCTTTGCAATATATTATAGGAAGTCCTCAACTCACAACCATTTGTTTAATGACCATCTAAAATTAAAATGCCACTGAAAAAGTGATTTAAGACTGATCCTCACATTTACAACCGCCATAGTATCCCCACAGTCAGGTGATCAAAATTCAAATGCATTTATTTACAATCCTTGCAGCAGCCCAGGGTCATGTGATCACAATTTGTAACCTTCCTAGCCAGCTTCCCACAAGCAAAATCAATGGGGAGGAGCTGGATTCACTTAACAATTGCAATGATTTGCTCAGCAACCATGGCCAAACATCATAAAAACGGGCATGACCACTTAACGACTGCTTTGCTTGACAATTAAAATTCTAATCCCAATTGTGGTCATAAGTTGAGGACTGCCTTTAATAGAACTTTGTCTTTTGCCTTAGCAAAGAAATCCAGCACATAATTCATAGAGAGAAATAAATGTGCTGCTTAAATGTCATTTTTTAAATTATGCACCTTTTGTTGCTTCATGATTATCGTTGTTTCTTCAATGGCAAATTGCTATTTATTGTTCCTATATAATATTTCTTCAGTATTAACTATGGAAATTCAGTGACAGCCATGCAGCGTCTATATTTATCAATGGCATTTGTTTTTACTGGCTGCAATAAATAAAATTAACTGGGAAAGATCACCCTGAGAACTTGGGCATGCAGACACCCTGCACCAGAATAACCCGAAGTATCTTAAATTTCTAGGAAGCTTGCAAAGATCACACAGTGATCGCAGGCTGCATCCAGATTTAAAAATAAAGGCAGGCTGGAAAAAAAATCCTTTTACAGGCAAGGTTTGGGAAAAACCATTTGGGTGAGAATGAGGAAAAATACAGATGGAAAATTTGAAAATGCTGCAAAGTGGCTATTTATTAGATCGGTGTCCTTGGGTAGATGTACCGATTGCACAGCTGGAGAGGGATCTGTTTATAGATAGTCCTTAACATATGACCACAATTGGGACTGGAACTTCCATTGCTAAGTGAGGCACTTGACAAGTGAGCCACACTAAATACAGCTTCTCCCATTCACTTTGGTGGTTGCAAATGGTGATCACATGACCCAGCATGCTGCAACCATGATAAAAAACATGCTGGTTGCCAAGCACCTGAATTTTGATCACATGACCAAAGGGATGCTGTGACAGTCATAAGTGCAAGGACCAGTCATAAATAACTTTTTTCATTGTCACTGTAACTTTGGTCGCTAAACAAATGGTTGTTAACTCGAGGACTATATTACTACTGAATAGTGTTCTTCGATCTCAGGGGATCGGGTTCCTTAACATCGATCAGTACAAGATTTCCTGGTCCAGGGGTGACCTTTCCTGGCCATCTGTTTTAAAGGATCAAAACAGATCTATCTCTCTCTCAAGCAAGCATAGAGATCTGAGCTATCCTCACTGACTGAGACAAAATATGCAGTGAGATTCTGGTATGCACAAAGATGAAAAGATTCAGTACAACCCACAATGGAAGAATGGTTGGTGAAGAGGTTGGAACCTGAGATGGTTAAATTGACTTGTTTGATCAGAGAAAAATCTACCTTTATTGCTGATTGGAAACCCCTTATAGGCTTCACATAAAACAGAAAAAAAATGAACTTATGATTTATGGTTCTGATGATTAGACAGGATAGACTGTAGAAATGATATTGTAATATAGAGTATTATAAATGTATAATTGCACTGCTGCAAAGATCAAAAGCCACTACTTTGTATTTTTATTTTCTTATTTTTTCTTTTCCTTCCACTTTTAGCTTTCTTTCTCTTTTTCTTGCTTCCTTCTCACCTTACTTTGCATTAGTTTTTATTTTCTTTTTAAAAAATCTTTAATAAAAATTATACCACCGCAAACAAACCAAGACAGAATCATGATAGAACTTTGCCCTCAGCCGAAAGCGATTCTGGCAATATATGTCTTAAGAACTTTAAGTCCTGGCAAACTTATCACCTTTCAGATAAAAAAAGCTAACTCTCAGCAAATTCAGAGAGAGAAAAGATAGGAGGGAAAAAATAGAAAGAAACAATGGATAAGAGAGGGCAGGGAAAGAGAAATAGGTGGACAAAGAAAGTTAAGGTAGAAACAGATTTAAATAACATGCAGAAAAGGCCATAGAAATGGCCTTATTAGAAATGCAAAGAACTGAGTTCCCTGAAAAAAATTGTTTATTAAATGTATGAAGGCCACATGGCTCCATAAAGTTTAAATACCTCTCTCAAGTCAAGCTCAGCTCCTAACAGACATCACTCTTTTAGCATTGGGAGTTATAATAAATCTATGTAATAAAACCACACTTGGTATTGACAAACTCCCATCAGTCAATTGCAAAAGGCAGCTTGATTTGGAATGGCTGACATCCTACGACGATATCTTGAACACCATCAACCACATCTACCCATCCCAGGTCCCTGGGAAAGACGCAGGAAGCAGCTAAAAATGTCACATCCGATCTAAACATCTGGCTGAGAGTGTGATAATACAGGTACTCCCCATTTAGCGACCACAATTTGGACCAGCAACTTGGTCTTTAAACAAAATGAAACGGTGCCTGACCTTATGATGTGACTTCAGCTCTCCTTTGCTTTACAGACTCATGAAGGTAGTCAATGCAAGGATTGGCAAAGTGACTGTTTCATCACCATCAGTAATGGGAACGGTCATGTGAGACAGTCAATAAGTGAGGACTAATAGTAACAGTATTGACAATGATAAAGCTTTTTTCAGCAGCAATAGGGAGTGTGGCTGGCCTGTTTCTAGGGTTTTTTTTAACTTCCCAGCCTAAGCTACACATCTGAGATCTCCTGGTGGTGTCCCATCTAAATATTAACAGTCTGAAATCAGCTCTTTTGGGCCCAGCCAAAATTAGACCAAGGCTGCACCTGAATCTGGTATTAAATGCACTTTTGTGATTTTTAACATAAGAGGACAGTAAACAAGTGCCTGACAATAAAGCAGTGTTTCTCAACCTTAACAAAGTTTATCTTAAACATATCTTTAACATTAAGGTTGTGAAACACTGCTAAGGAGTAATTGGGTTAACCTTATTTACTTTTAATGAATTTTACAAGTTGGGAAAATTGTAGATTTTTGTCTTGGATCTTGGGTACAAAAGGAAAAGACAAATTTCAACCCAGGAAAGGGTTGGCTTCTGAACTAAATCAATTTCCCTTTCAATTGCACTAGCAAACTTGGGGTTAATATCTAGAAGCACAGATTATCCTACATTTTAATTTCACTTCTGCATGCCTTCCTGTTCATAGCTCTCTGTTTGCTGACACATCATACCACAAAACCTGTTTCTCCTTTCTCATGATTTTTTTGCATGCTTTCAGCTTTTTTTTTTGGAATTGGACTGACTTTCAGAGCAGGTGTAGGAGGGCATTTGATGCACACCCCACCCCAAATACATTAAGGTTGCCAAGGTTGAGAATCCGTGGTCAGGCTGTCACTTTGTGACACTAAAAATCAAAAAAAGTGCATTGATCCAGATGCAACTTTCAGCTGGGCCCAAAAAAGTTAACTTTGAACAGTTCATGCTTAGAGGGGACACCACTAGGAGATCTCAGATGTGGGAAGTAAGGAAAAAAACATCGGAAATTGGCCATCTGTTGCAGAACAGATGCTAAGTACAATCTGTAGAGGCTTCAGCTGATTTATCAATATCAGATATTGATTTTTTTAAAAAATTAGTAGTATTCTACCTGTCTTCCAGTAGCATTTTATGGGAATTTCCTTTTATTGACAAAACCACAACCCTGTGAGGTAGGCCAAGTTCAGAGAGAACTGCCCCAAATGACCGAGGAATCTTCAGCCCCAAATGCCTGTTTTATATTTTTATTTTTCACATTTTTAAACCGTTCCCCCGTTTTAGCTCTCCTGGAATAATCATCTCAAATTAAAATAAAGAGTGAAAACCCAGAAAGGGAGCGAAACTCCACTGGGAAGCAGAAATGGTGAATATTTTTTGGGAAAAGAGGGCAGGAAACAAGTGGATCCACCTTCCCGTCTTTTAAGCCACCTCGGGCGCAAAACAGCGGGAACCGGTGAGATTGCTTGGAAGGGCAAGTCTTGCCATCCCCTGCTTTAGCCCACCTTGTCAGGCTGTTGTGCAGCGACGGCTCATTCCGTCTCGCTCACACACAGAAAGTGTGAAGATATAAGGAAGGAAAAGAAGCGGGAGCGGTGACCTCAGGTTTCCCAACCCATCCAGTTGCCCTCTGGACTGCCCAACCCATCCTCCCCAGCCTGGAGGATGCCAAATAAATAAATAAACTCTTTCTCTCTCACACACATATGTATGCACGTATTTGTACATCCAACCTAGCTAAATAAATTTCTCACACCCCCCCCGTACATATATGTATTCACATATATGTACGTGTGTATGTGTGTGTATCTATTTGTATGTACACACATGCGCGCGCATATGCGCAAAAGGCTGCAGAAAGTCCTGAAACCAGCTTACCTCGGCTTCCCTGCCGCCCCATCTCTCTTTCGGACTCCCGTCTCCCGCGGCCCATGGTTGGGGTTTCCCCGCCACCCAGCTCTCCGGTCCCTGAGGCGGCCATTTTGCTTCACCCTCCTGCTGAAACTGAGGTTGCCACGGCAACAGCAGCCACACGTAAAGACGCTTCAAAGAAGAGGACGAAAGACGCTTCAAAGAAGAGGATGAAAGCAGATTCCTTCGCTTCTTTTTAAACCAAGGAGGCTTTGGGGCTGGGGGGAAACTGCCCCAAGGCCTTCAAATAATTCAGCATTGCCGGGAGGGAGGCAGGTATTTTTTTTTTCTCCTGTCCTCAGCGCAAAAATTGCAGGTAGCTAGGCGTGCACCCAAAGCTCGTCCAAATTGCTGGATTTGGAAAGGTTGGTTATTAAAAAAAAATCACCATTGGAAGGTTGGGGGAATTAATTGACTTTAAATTTTGTTTTCAAACCTCAGGGCCCACTCTTAAAATATGGGGCCTGCTGGTGGCTCTGGTTCGGAGCAACCGAACAGCATCGTGGGCAAAATGTAAAATTTTTAGGCTGTGTGTGTGTGTATTCTATATATCTGTGCACAATCTCCACGATCACTCTTGGTGAAATTAAAAGATATACATATATATACACAGAAATACACACACACAAACCCTTTATATATCAGTATGTATAGTCCCCACTACCATCCTTGGTGACAAGACACCCATTTGAAAAGAAATGTTTTCCATATTTTTGACACCCAGTATCAGCACTACTGGACCAAATTTATACTCATATAAAAATTCATATAAATCCATGTGTGTGTCCCTACCACCCTTGGCGACACCTAGTGACAGAGCGCTGCTGGCCTAACTGCTGTTCATGTATAAATTCATATATGAGTCCCCACTATCTTCTAACACCCAGTATCAGCATTGTGGGGCCAAATTTATATATATATATTTATATAAATTCATATATGAATCCCCATGACCCTTGTAAGTTTATATTTATATATAAATTCATATATGAGTCCTCACCACCCTTGTAAACACCAGTATCAGCATTGCTGGGCCAAATTTATATATATATTTATATAAATTCATATATGAGTTCCCACTACCTTCTAACACCCAGTATCAGCATTGCTGGGCCTTATGTATATATATATTTATATAAATTCATATATGAGTCCCCACCACCCTTGGTGCCAAGACAACAGACATTTGAAAACAACGCTTTCTATATTTTTAACACCCAGTACCAAGTAGAATTCAAATTTAAAGGGCATCCTTCTTGCCATCATAGCTGCCTTCACCTCCTGTATTTAGTTCTTTTCTTAATCCAAAAGCTTCTGCAGGTAAGAGTCATTCATGCCGCATTTTAACGCCTCCACCTTTCCTCCTTTCTCTTCCAGCAGCCTTAGGGCATGCTGCGGCTTTATGGCTCCTGGACACGGACTTCACCATTCACGATAGGCACCCACGGTGATGTCAAAAAGTGGGTTGCTGGCAATCGATCCCTGTTTGTCCAGCAAGAAATAAAAGGGTTTCCCTTTGATCTTGACTGGGATGACTGCAGCCACCTCTGAACGGTGGGACATGCAGGAGATGTGGCGAAGGGGCACCGTGAAAGAGGAAGTGAAGCCGAAGAGGTAATAGGTTGTAAAAGTCACCTCCTGACTGCCACGGAGCAAGAGAACCCGGCTAACGGAGCGTCGGGCGTAGACAGAGCCAGCCATCAAAATCAGGGTACCTGAAAAGGAACATCATTTGAATTTGAGAAATAAATATATCCAACAGAAGAGAATATTTATAGCTCAGGGTTGAACTGTGGAGTCTTTGGTGCTCTCTGAACTTGGAGGTTTGCTTGCAGATCTCTCATGACCCAACTAGGTAACATCAGTGCTCTGAAATGTCTGCAAGGAAACCACCAACTTCAGAACACGGAAGACTCATATACATACATACACACAAAATAATGTACTAGTTGTTAGTACACCAGTTCTTGGTATTATACATACATATACACGGTCCTTGTTTAGTAACCACAATATAAAATATTTATTTAGATTTTTTTAATCCTGCCTTTATTATTTTTCTTTATAAATAACTCAAGGCAGCGAACATACCTACTCCTCCTTCCTCCTCCTGTTTTCCCCACAAGAGAAACCCCGTGAGATGGGTTGGACTGACAAAGAGTGACTGGCCCAAAGTCACCCAATATATTAATAGATGTACATTTAAAACATGCAATGTCAACAGCTTTCCATCCCACGGCTTGTAAAACTGGTAAACGGCTTGTTTTGCCATAAAGAAGGTTTTTACCACTGTTTTCCGCAAAAATAAGAAAATGTTAATTTCAAGCACCTAGTCAATGTTTTGGAGCATTTGAGCCACTTCTATTCAAGTTCTGGAGATCCAAACCCCACCATTTTCAGCCAATGAGCATCCTTTGGGAAAGCGTTATCCCATTGGTACTTAGTGAACCTGAGGGCCAATGAAACGGGTGGGCTTAGAACCAATGAAAAAACAGAGACCCCCAAGTGGGGCCACCAATCAGCAGAGAGCTCGTTGTGGGGGGAAAGGGTATAAAAGGAGTCAGCAGAGGGGAGATTTGCTCAGAGCTTCAGAAGACTCAGGAGGGAGAGGAAGAGGAAGGAAACCCACCAGGTCCTCCTTCAGAAGACCAGAGGTTGAAAGAGCTGAAGTTCCACAAAGAGCTGAAGTCACTTTTAGTGGCAAGAAACCCCTGAGAGGAGCTATAAATTGGGGACCAGCAGCTTGACTTGGAGCTCGCAAAACCTCATCTGGAAGACCAAGAACATCTCACTCTTCCCACAAGAAAGACAACCCGGGTCAAGAAGTCTGATGTTCCTCGTGAGGAAAAGGTGAAATGTGGGGCTCGCGCTTTAAAGGGTCATTTTTACCACACGCCTTGAAGTTGCTTCTGCCAGCCCTCCAGGCCAGGCCAAGACAAGCAACAGCTTCTGTGGGGATTCCAGTTCCAGGAATGTGGCTTTGTTCAAGGCTATGCTGGTTGTTCCAGAAAGCTGGAGCAGCAGTGTGGTAGAAAAGTGAAGCGGTCACTAAGTGAAACTACAACTACGCTTCATAATCTGACTTCAGTTTGATTTTTCATCCTGCTTTGACTTAAGTAAATCAAGGGGGTGAACTAACTTAAAAACCTTTTTCCCACAACCTTGTGAGGTATGTTGGGCTAAGAGTGACTGGCCCCAAGTCACCCACCCCATGCCTGAGGCAGGATTAGAACTCATAGCTTCCTGTTTTTTACTAGGCCAGTATCTTCACTACATCAAGCTGGCACCTGTAAGAAAGGAATTGTAAATCATATATAAATTGCAAATCTTATAATGTACAAACCGATTATATATGCTAATTGCTGTCACAAAGGTCTGGACTTGACAGGCCTTTGGAGGCCACCAGTGTGAGGGGTGGCTGTAAAGTTGTTTTTCCTCACTGTTGTGACTGGCGGCTAAGCAGACTCCTTGTACTGACAGTCGTGAAAATGCATTTCGACCCCTTTTTAAGGACAACAGCGAGTCTCAGCCTCTTTTCTCTGCAGGACTCTCCCCTCTCGCCCCTTCAGGCTCAGTTCTGCCAAATAAACCAAGATGGATTCCTCCATTGACCGCCTTCACGGGAAAACTTTTTTACGAGCAAGGAAGGGGAGGGTTTTGGGTTTTTAAAAAGGAGGGAAGATGAAGGGTTGGGCTACACGCACAGCAGCAAGACTTATTTCCTTCTACCCGGCACGCAACCGCAGACGTTCACACGATCCGCGTACTCTGGTGATCGAACAGTTACGCTTTGAACGAATCCACTCGCTCTGCCTCAACCCAGTGGCCCAGCACGGAGCCAAACTGGCTTCCCATTAGCCGAGTCGCAAAGTAACCCTCACCCCAGACTGCTAACGCCCCCTCAATCTTCTGCCGTCCCGAAAACGGGCATCCTATATTGCTCCGAGTCCCGCCCTCTTTCACGAAGGAAGAAAGGAAATTTAAAACATTCCCAACCATTCGCAACGCAAACGCTCCGAGACTTGGTCTGGTTCCCAGACAGGCCCAGAGGCGTTTTGAGCGCACGGCGCTTTTTGCTCTCGCGCGAAAGAGCGAAATAAAGCGCCCCCGCCCAGCCCTGAGGGCTGCTTTTCCATTTCATCGCGTTGTCGCCCTGACGGGAAGGAGAAAAGGCGGCGCCGCGCGCGGCTGAGCTGGGGGCATTTTGCGAACTCGGAAAATTCCGCGCGCTCCGCTCCGCTTCGCCCCCGGCGCCAACCCCGCCGAGGCAGCCCTGCCTTACCCGCAGCCAGACAGGAGGCGGAGAAGCCGTAGCGCCACTTGTCGGTGCTGAAGTTGAACGAGGTCAAGTTGAAGAGGTTCCCCAGCCAAGGCCTAGGCGCGGGGCGCCTCTGCGGCGCGGAGCCCGGCTCCTCCGGCGAGGAGGAGGAGGAGGAGGAGGAGGAAGCGTCTGCGGGCTCCCGCAGGGAGGTGAAGGCGAAATCCGCCAGGAAGAGCCAAAAAAGTAACTGGCTGACGCAGAAGAGGCCGACATAGCGGAAAAAGCGCGGCCGCTCGTACTCGAAGAGCAGCACGTCCCGGCTCACGTAGCCGTCCAGCGGGAAGGGCTCTTGTAGCCCCCGCGCGCCCAGTCGCCGACCCGCCGCGCGCTCTCCCTGAGCTGCCCGGGCGCCCCAGCCCCAAAAACGCGCCGCGCGCTGCGCCAAAGGAGCACCCCCAAGTCCCCAAACCCGAGCGCGTTGCAAGCCCCGGCTCAGGAGGGGGATCCCCACGCGTGCCCCGGCTGCCCACGGGCAACGCGGCGCCATCTCGCGGCCTTAGGAAAGCGCGGCGCTCCCGGTTCAGTGGAGAAGGCAGGCACGCTTGCAAGGTCGTGGGAAGGGGAGAAGGAAGTTACGTTTCTTTTCAGTTTGCTTGCACCCCGGCTGCATGTTCTGGAGCTCTGCAGGCTGCGCGCGAGGATGCGCGATTTGGGGACGCCTAAGCCGGCTCCGGTTCGAGCAGAAACTTAACAGCGGCTACTCCGCAGTGGTTTTCCCATTTTTCCACTTGGCAATTCCGGGTTCGCCGACTCCAACTCCCAGCATGCGCAACGGCCGTGCTGGCGGCGGAATCCTGGGAGTTGGAGTCCACACAGACAACCCGGAAGTTGGCAGGTTCCGCGACGCTTGTATTAAAGGGAAGGTTGCTATTTTCGGCTCCAGGGAGGGAATAGGTTAGGGTGGGCGTAATTCCTAATTTTCCTAAGGCTTTGGGCTGATTTCCTTTCACTTCTGCTCCAAGGCTGGTAATCTCCCCACGTGGCAGGTGTAAACCTGAGTTTTCACTCTCGCCTCTCCTTAATCTGACTGAATTAAGCCATAGTTGACCCAACACATTCTGCATCAAACCAATTAGAGTTGGTATGTTGGCTAAAACCATCCATTTTTTAAGATTAACTTCGGAGGATAAGCTGCAACCACAAACATTTAAGTGCATCTGGTTAGGCTTAACAACGGTTGTCCTTTGTGCAGCAAGCAAATTTTACCGAATGTTGGGATTATTTTTTTCACACCTTTATCATCTTATATTGGGTCCACCCGGCCAGGTTGTTTTTCCTGTGCATTGCATGATTTTTTCCAGATGTACTTTATTCTCTTATTTTTCTTGCTTTTTGGAACAGTATACCACCCAGAGCTGTACAACCTGTAAATTTAAATAAAATACAATTGTTTGTCAAGATAGCATAACAGTATATCCTGCTTGAATAGGCTGGAGGGAAAAGCCAGTAAATAAATATTTACACCATTTATAAAGGTTTAGATCTAGAATTCATTTAAAATGAAATGTTGAGTTCTTTTCCAAACTTCATGAAAAAGAGGTTCAGTCCCCTGTAGATTTCAGAATTACCATCTCACACACAAACTCCAATGTTTTCATAATAACTTTACTAGGCATCGTGTTTCCAAGAACCAGAAGGGAAACAGAGAAGCTACAACTCGCTGAACCAAACGGTCCCAAACTTCCTCTCTCACTTAAGATAAAAACAACAAAATAATAAGAAGGCTCTATGTTTTAGAGACCGACCTAGAATTGAGGAAATTCAACGGCTGAAAAGAAACACAGGGCCGCCAAGCGTCCGGGAAGCTTCCTTTTCCTCCACTTGAAAGTTTTAAAGAGTTCTCCCAACAGCCATAATCTTTTGCCAAGTGCGCTTAGAATTGCTGGCCCGCTTTGGCGCATAGAAAATGTAACTTTTGAGAGGGTTGCTGGGGAAAGAATATGCCCCCAAAAAACAAACAACAGTATTTCCAAATGAAGAGGTTGGAGGAAAGGAAATGAGGATGTTTCTTTCTCCATCTTTGGCCTCCAAACTTGTCTTTTCAGTCACCTGCCGGTCTTATAGCATCTCTTCCAACATGGTGCTGGGAACGGAACGCGTCTTCTACAGCGCTGGTTGCAGTTTCTATCTCCACCCCAACAGCAACAGGTAGAGCCACAGCTTTCCTAATTGCAGCAGGGCAGGAGTCTCTTAATTTACATGGGGAAAGTTTATTTACAAAACAACGTCTCTCGGCAATAAAAACACGGCTCCAATTGGTTTTGGTCGTTGTTCAGTGGATAAATGCCACTTCGGGGATCTTCTGCTCAGCCTGGGAGAAGCAGAAAAAAAGTGAGGAACTATCTAGGATGTCAGCAAACTTCCTTACTCAAGGTATCTTTTTTGGGATGTCCTGGACTATATATTCACAATTTCTAATTACAATAGTCCTTGACTTATGACCAGTTGCTTATTGACCATTGTGATGAACCCCAAAAGTTATTTACAACCTGGGTTTGAAGTTTCAATGGCCACCCCAGCCCCTGCAGTTAGATGATTACATTTTGAGCACTCGGCGACTCACTCATTATTTACGACAATTTGCAGGAACTCACGTGTCTGATTTATGTTTTTTTGCTAGAAACCAGTGCTGACTTCCAGTTTCTGGCAAATAACAGCCATCGTGGATACTGGATTCTCTTAATGACTACCACAAAAAATGTTGTAAAATCAGGTTGGTCACATAGGTGCCTTGACTTATGACTGTCATTTATTTTTTATTAAGTGTATGACATGTAATGGAAACTCCAGGCTCCGTTACAGTCATGAGATGAGGGCTACCTATATAGGCCAATTTCTTTTCTGAACTTGGATACAAGGACTGGGTTGCAAACACCCTGGGTCCTGAACTAAACACAATGTCTTTGTGAGATAAAGCAAAAATCAAGTGATGTAGCTGGGGCTTTAGCAACTTATCTTGAAACCTTAAAGTCAAAACACACATCAATTTCCTGAAGAGGAAAGACTTTTGCCTGGCCCATCAAGTTTGGAAGGAGGAAGACATGTCCACTAGGGTCTCTCACCAACAGGAATAGCCATTTCATTCCTACCACATCTTCTGCTTGAAGTCATCTTCTGTTCCTAGTTCTCAAGGATGTCAGGGCAGCACCTTCAGTGCTAATGCTATTTGGCCACTGATTTTGGCAGAAGCCAAAATGGAGCAACTATGGTGGGGTTCAGTGTCAATCTACCTCTGGCACGGGCTTGGCTACAATACCCAGAATGCCACCTGAGTGGCCCCAAGGCAGGGTCTGCTTAAACTGAGGGCAAATAGGAATACGTTTACGTTTCCTAGGGCAGACAGAGCCCTCACCTTCAGATGGGTGTAGGCATGGGCTGCTTTTGTGTAGTTCCAATCATTGTCCAAGAGGCACCTAGGAAAAGAGAGGAGAGATCCCTAAGTCCTAGGAGATCCCCAACATTAGCTAGCCACCATTTTTGCCTCCCCCTCCCTTTCCTGCTTCGCCCCCACTGGGACTCACTTCTGCGACCACTCGAGGTTCATGCCCGACTGCAGGGAAAAATTCTGCAACATTTCCTGCTGTTCGGCCGTCAAGGTGGGCCCGGGGCTGGAGGAAGGCATAGGCTCATTTGAAAGGGTGGGCACGGGGCTGGAGGAGGGTGTGGGGGCTGGCATGACAAAAGCTTTGCGGATTTCTACATTGTTGGCCTTTCGGATGAACAACTGGTCATTTATGATGCTCAATCTGCTGGAAAGAAAGGAAGAGATGATGGCTGAAATTCCATCAGTTCTCACAGCTTAGGAAGGAAAGGAGTTGGACACCTTTCGGTGTCAGAAACATTTCTATTCCTCTTTTCTTCCAAGAGGCCAAAGTGGCGTTCCTGGGGAGCTTCATTTGATCCCCACGACAGCTACCCTGTGAGGTAGGCTGAGCTGAGAGAAAGCAAGTGGCCCCCAGACCCCAGGGGAAGGTTAATGATGTGGGGGGTGCAGAGTCTCCCCGTCTTAATAACTAACTTAACAACTACATCATACTGACTCTCACCCTATCATGCTGGGTGCTAACCCTATGCCCTCAGAGAAGCACTTCAAAGAGCTACAGGTGGATGTCGTGTTCCCTTTTATCTCTTGCCATGACTCTCTATATTTGTGGGGGTGAGAGAAAAAAAGAAAGAAAATAGCATAAGAAAAAAGGCAGGCGACTCTGAAGATGACATCACCGAAGGTGGAGATTGCTAGGTTTCTTTTGGAGATGTTGTGCCTTCAGGAGTCAACATGATTCCTCCAAGCGGGGCTGAGAGAGAGAGCAGGGACTGACTCAAAAGGTCTAAAGATGGATTTGATTGATTGATTAATTAATTGATTTTGATTAACCCCAGGCCTAATCCAATCTCTCCATTGCACCACTCTGGTTTTCAAATCCAGGGTGACACCTGATTATCTTGCCTGTCTGCCAATACACTGATGCCTCTTTCCTTACCCGCTGTGACCCACGGGAACAGCAATGAATACCCGGGTGAAGGCCCGCACCATGTCCCGAAATCTGTTGTTGTCCACTGGAGAGGGAAAAGAAATAAGAGTAGAGGTTTTAGGTAGGAGCATGCAAGCTGAGGCCCAACTTCTCTGCAGGGTAGGATGTGGTCTTTGGACCAGACACTCACCTTCCTTAAAGAGTCCATTCAGCGTAAAACATAACAGCGAACTCTAAAATGAGAAACAACAGAAAGAGGAAGAGATAGGTAGGCAGCTAACATACCCCTATAAAAATTATAGATATTCCCTCTGAGATTTGGATAGTTCCAACTTGTTAGGATTTAGAAAACCCTTCGGAATTTGGCTGCTCCTAGAGACCATGAAGGATTGGTCTAATTAAGTCCTAACCTTTCCTTGGGCACAGAGAAAGTATTGTAATGGTGTCATTGTGCTGGAAGGTCCTTTAATTATTCTACAGCCTAATGATTTATTCTTTTTTTGTTTAACGCTGTTTAGAGAAAATAGTAACCTGCTTCTCATCAGACTGATAAGGGTTATCTTACAATTATTTTTGTTTTAAGAAGGTCAAAAAAAGAGGAGTATGTGTGTAATGCCATCCAACAAAGAGCAGGATGGGGGGAAAAGATACATATCCAATTGATATTAACCACTGAACAACATCTGCACCAGGAACTGAGTTCAGAAGGTATTCTACCGCTAGAGAATACTACACTGCATTTGGATCCAATGGATCCCACTGACCCAATCAGTGCTGACAGAACGA
>JANHZU010006856.1:47547-65952 GCA_032468055.1 Acrochordus granulatus | reverse complement strand
AGAAATATCAACAACCTCAGATATGCAGATGATACCACTCTAATGGCAGAAAGTGAAGAGGAGCTAAAGAGTCTCTTAATGAGGGTGAAAGAGGAGAGTGCAAAAGCTGGCTTGAAACTCAATGGTGATGAGGAGGTGATGGGTAGGTATGGTATCAGGGAGAGAAATGCAGGAGGGAAGATTGTGGTGGATTTCACAAAAATAATGGAAATGGCAGTGGCAAACATATTTTAAGAAGAAGGATGAGCACAGGGTGACATACCAGAGTGGAGTAAGGTGCACGCAGATGGAGTACGTTCTATGCAGGACATGAAGTCTGAAAGAGATCAGAGACTGTAAGATGGTGGCAGAAGAGTATGTGGTTAGACAACATAGAATGGTGGTCTGCAAGATGATCTCAGAAGCGAGAAGAAGGAAGAGAGTGAGGACTGTACCAAAAATCAGATGGAGGAAAATGAAAGAGGAAGAATTTTGTACAAGAAGTAGGAAAAAGGTGAATCAGATCCTGAACATTAATAAGGTAAGGAGGTGTGGGATGACTGGCAACTATTGCTGAAGTGGTGAGGGAGATAGCTAGGAAGGATCTTGGTATGACTTCTGAAAAGAGTAAGGGAGACAAAGAGACTTGGTGGTAGAATGAAGAAGTTCAGGAAAGCATAAGAAGAAAGAGGCAAAGAAAAACTGGGATAGCAAGAGAAATGAGGAAAGCAGACAAGAGTATTAGGAGATGTGAAACAGAGTGAAGAAAGAAGTGGCCAAGGCAAAGGCAAATGAGATCTGTGAGAAACTGAATTCTAAGAAAGGAGAAAAGATTCTGTATCAACTGGTCAGACAGAGAAATAGAGCAGAGTGGGATGTGCTTCAAGTCAGAAAAAGATGTGGATGGAAATGTGCTGACAAACTGTTTTAGGTAGGTGGAAGGACTACTTTGATGAACTGATGAATGTAAAAAATGAGAGAGAGAGGAGATTAGATGAGGCAGACCTAATGAATCAGGATGTATGAGAAATTAGTAAGGACAAGGTAAGGTGGGCTATGAAGAGGATGAAAAATAGAAAGGCCCAGACGATATACCAGTAGAGGCATGGAACTGTTTAGGAGAGATGGCAGTGGAGCTGCTAACCAGATTGTTTAACAAGATTCTGGAAAGCAAGAAAATGCCTGAGGAGTGGAGGAGAAGTGCACTTATCCTGATTTTTAAGAACAAGGGGGATGCACAGAGCTGCAGCGACTATACAGGCATAAAGTTGATGAGCCACACCATGAAGCTGTGAGAAAGAGTAGGAGAAGCTAGGCTGGGAGGAGAGATGACGATCAGTGAACAACAAAATGGTTTTATGCCAAGAAAGACTACTACCAATGCAATGTTTGCGCTAAGAGTGCTGCAGGAGAAGTACAGGGAAGGCCAGAAGGAACTGCACTATGTGTTTGTGGGTTTGGAGAAAGCATATGACAGAGTGCCAAGAGAGGAGTTGTAGTACTATATGAGGAAGTTTGCAGTAGTGGAAAAGTATGTGAAGTTAGTACAGGATATGCATGAAGGTAGTGTGATGGCAGTGAAGTGTGCGGTAAGAATGACAGACTAGTTTAAATTTAAGGTGGATTTGCACCAAGGATTGGCCCTCAGCCCCTTCCTGTTTGCAATAGTGAAGGACAGATTGATGGGTAAGGTCAGATAGGAATCTCCATGAAATATGATGTTTGCAGACATTGTGATCTGCAGTGAGAGTAGGGAGTACACTGAGATGAACCTGAAATGGTGGTATGCACTGAAGAGAAGGGGAATGAAAGCAGTAGAGCAAGACAGAGTACATGTGCATAAACAAGAGAGAGGAGGGTGGAAAGATGCAGTTGCAGGGGGTAGAGGTGGTTAAGGTGGATGACTTTTGGTGGATGGTGGATGACCATTACCAAAGTAATGGGAAACGTGACAAAGAAGTGAAGAAGAGAGTGCAGGCAGGATGGAGTGGATGGAGAAGAGTGTCAGGACTGATCTGTGATACAAAGGTATCTGCAAGAGTGAAAGAGAAGATCTACAAGATGGTGGTGAGTCCAGCAATGCTGTATGGCCTGGAGACAGTGGCCCTGACCAAAAGATAAGAGGCAGAACTAGCAGAGTTGAAGATGTTGCAGTTCTCATTGGGTGTGACAAAGTTGGACAAGGTGAGAAATGAGTATATTAGAGGGACAGACTGACAATAAAGTGAGTATATTAGAGGAAGGCCTGACAATAAAGTGAGAGAAACGAGACTTTGATGGTTTGGGTATGTGTCACGGAAGGATGAGGAGTATGTTGGGAAGAGATTGTTGAGGATGGAGTTACCAGGCAGAAGGAGAAGAGGAAGGCCTAGGAGGAAGGTACATGGATATGCAAGAGGTCGGTGTGACTGAGGAGGATGCTGAAGACTGAGGAAGATTCTCTGTGGTGACCCCTGATGGGAACAGCTGAAAGAAGAAGAAAGAGAGGGCACAGTCCAAATTCATCTGAGAAGCTCTCCAGATACTGTGTGTCACAAGTGCACATTTACAGCTGGAGACAAATATGATACAAATTGAGTCCAGAGTGTGTCTTGCTTCCATGAATCTTTGGCTAAAGCTTAACTTTTAACTTCAAGGCCCTGACCATTATTTCTCCAGGATAACTTTCAATCCATATGAATTACGGCTGTTAAATATAAACTTGTAAATTTTGGGGTTCTTTGTCTCCTCGGTTCTTAGGATGGAATAAGACCAGGTGAAACAAACCCTGAAACAAAGGATAAAGGAACTTCAGACAGATCTAGGAAAGTCCCCAGCCTTCCTGTCACCAGCAGAGAACAGGTGACTGCTGCCAGCTACCACACGCAGTAGCAACACCCAGACATTGGAAAGCTTTCCCTTCCACCCAATGTCATGCTCAGTATTGGATAGCACATAGGAAAAAGTACCATTGACTGAAAGGCCCTGCGGCTGTGATCTGGAGGGATGGAAACCACAGAACATGTTCTTTTTCATGACTCCTTTTACAGAGACACTCAAATCAGATTTATCCTTCCTCTGATTCGCAGATATCCTGCCCCGTGATGAAAATGAACTGCCTTTTATTACAGTGCATGTGGCTAAGTTTTGTGCAGATCTGATGGACCAAGTTTCTGCTACACAGGTATATTCTATGTTATCTTCAATAGTATCGTATTTTTGTAACTTTTGCATATTGTCACATTTGTTTTAAATTTTAGATACTACTGTATCATTTTTTTTAATTTTAGATATTACTTTGTAACCTATACACAGATTGCTTCTTTTGGATTTGTCTCACAGATTCTAGGCAGATTGTTTTATAAAAGTAAATAAAATTTAAGACAAAGTTAAATTACAATCTCTTTTGATTTATAAGTGCTCAAAGAGCACTCATGGATACACTGCTTTTGCTAAGACTATAATAAACTGATTAAAGCTGAAACTGGTCTTTGATTCCTGAATAGCCAAAACATTTCTCCAAAACTGTTTGTTCATTTTTCTATCAGCACTAATGAAAGAAGTGTTGCATTTCATGCCATCTTCTAGTTTTGATTCTATTCATCTAAGGACAAAGAATAAAAAGTTTCATTAGAGTTACTGAATGAGTAACATACAGAACAAATCAAACAGCACCTTCTAGTGACTACAGAAGCACACAAACAACATTGGCCAACATCAAATTAAAAAAATAGAAAAGCATAATTAAATAGGAACATATTTACATATGTGTATTTCCAATTAATCATCAGGGATGATATCTGGTTGCTTAAAAGCTAGCTTAAAAGGAAAAAAAAACCCTATGGTGTTAATTGCTTTTGAAAAATGACATGGTTTTGCTGCAAAACCCATTTCTCTTTTGTTTATAGTTTTCAGTTTTTATTCTCCAAAAAACAATCCCACAGGAACTCTCAAAAAGTGACCAGATGGCACCCTAAGCCTTGTGTATCTCTCCAATGTTGCTGTGAGAAATCAGGGAACTGTCTTGAGTATTAGCCAACGTATCACAAGGAACTTCCATAGGGAATTGGCAGCCCTTTTTCTGTATATGTAGAATTGCTTTATGTAGGTGTAAATAATTCTTGGGCCAATGCTTGGAAATGAAAGATCAAAGTCAAAAATACATTAAGCTTTTATATTTTCAAACAAAATGAGCACAGCAGGCTTGCCATTTCTCCAAAGAAACCTTTCCTTATGGCATGATTGTATCCATCTTTCCTTAGAAATAAGTCTTGATGAATTCAATGCAGATTGCATCCAGGTTATTTAGAAGATTACCACCTCATCATGGAGTCATGAAACTAAAACTGCTAATGTGCTTCTGGAAAATTCAAGAGTAGAAAATCTGTTAAAGGAGAAAGAAAAAGCAGACATACTAAATTTACTCCTCTATTACTATTCTGCTAAATGTTATTTTTTCCCCTGCTTTTTAATTTTTTTAAAAAGAAGATCAGGTTATATCAGACACGAAAGACCAAATCTACAACTCCAGGCTCAGATCAACTGATTTGTTTATTGGATTTATTCTCTGCCCATCTTGCAACAATCAACTCTGGGTGACTCGCAAAGTAGTATACAAGCCTATGTAAAAGCCTAAAAACACAATACAAAAATAGAAATAAAAATAAAACAAGGTGGAAAAGTTAAATGTTAAAAAGAACAAGATATGGAAGACTAAAATAGGGATGAGGTCAACAGTCCATAGCCACCTCATTGATGACACCCAGCTGTTTGGCCCTCAAGCCAACCCACAGAGCCATGTCTTCAGCTATTTACAGAAGGCCAGAAGGGTGGTGGCCAATCTTTCCCTAGGAGGAATTCTATACCAGAAGGAGGGCACCATGGGAGAAAAGGCCTGTCTTCTGGACCCCACCATCCAGAACTCCCTGGACGACAGGATCCAAAGCATGCCCTTATTGCTGGCACAGGTAGGTTGACTTCATCCCATTGGGATCAGATGGTCCTTTAAGTGGCCCAGTGCCATGAAAGGCTTTATAGGTGATAACCAACCCCTTGAATTGCACACAGAAACAGACTGGCAACTAGTGCAGCTCATGTAACAGCAGTGTCATATGGGGTTGTCTTTGGGACCATAAGAACTGTCGATGCAGCTGCACTCTGTACTAGCTGTAGTTTCCAGATTCTCTTCAAAGGTAGCCCCATGTAGAGCACATTGCAGTAGTCTGGTTGTGAGATGACCAAAGCATGAGTGGAGGGACTCCTGCTCCAAGTATGGGCATAATTGGCACAGAATGTGAAGTTGTGCAAAGGCTCTCTAAGCCACGACTGCCAACTGCTCCTTGAGCAGGAGTTATTAGTCTAAGAAAATCCCCAAGTGCCACCCCATCAAGATCTAAAGTTGTTAAACCCTTAAATCTGGAAGTCCCACACATGCAAAGCCACTTGATCTTATGAGGGTTCAGTTGAAGTCTGTTGTTCCCAACCAGACCTCACAGCTTCCAGGCACTGTGAAAGGAAAGAGACAGCTACAGTTAGGTCACCAGAGAGGGAAATATATAGTTGTGTATCATCAGCATATTGATGATACTTCATCCCAAGGCCTCTGAGAGGTTAAGTAAAGTGAGGATGGATACACTATCTCCATCCTGCTCTTGCCAGAGATCATCCATGAATGCAACCATAGCTGTTTCTGTCCCATAGCCAGGTCTGAACCCAGACTAATATGGGTCCAGATAATACATTTCATCCAGAATCCTCTGGAGCTGCCAGGCAACCACCTTCTCAACCACCTTCTCCAAAAAACGGAGATGGGTGGAAAGTGTCCAGGCGGGTGGGGACAAGTGATAGTTTTTTTGAGTAGGGACACACCAGGGCCTCCTTAAAAGGTCCTGGGAATGTCCCTTGCTACAGTGAAGAATTAATCACTGCTGACACCCACCCAGAGGTCACCATCCTGGAGGCTTTCACCAACCAGGCAGGTAATAGATTGGTCTGAAAGCATTGAGAACCCTGCCCACTTCCTCAGGTCCAACAGAATTGAACCGATCCAAGATAATCAAGTAAGAACCCTTCCTGGGCACCTCTCCTGATCCTGCCTAATGCACAGAGTCTGGATGAGAGTGAATTTGAGCAATTTTATCTCTCAGTTGTCCACAGATTCCTCAGATTTATTTCTAAAGCCTATTGTACATACAAGAATCTTCTCAGCTGATAATCCAGCTCCTATTAGATAAGGTTCAGTGGCAATCATGGAAGGCTGATTTGTGCATTTGTGGCTACATAGTGATTCTAGACTAATCCCTCTTTCACTCCCCTGCTGCCTCTGCCAACTCTTCTTCTATAGGTTAGCGTATCTGGTACAGGCAAGCTGAATTTTTTCTACTTACTGAGTTATAGGAACACAAAGATGAGCTGAATATGTTACTGTACAATCATCTATCCAATGCATTCTCTCTGGTTTCCCATGCTTCAGTTATATCCAGAGTGAAAACACTTTAAAGAAATGGTTGTTGGCTCTCTTTGGATCAGGAAGCATGAAGTCTACAATATGGGGGAAGAATGTATACCAGAATTCCACCATGAACCCCACCCTCTGTTTCCTCATATAAATAATATGAGCTAAATACCACCACTCAAAGAAATCTGAAAACATTCTGAGAATAAGCTAGAAAATCAGCCTTCTCTTGTAGTGGAAGTCAACCTTCAAGAAATTGGAATACAGACTGTAGAACAGCATTATCAAATTGCCACATGTCTGAAATCTTCCAAGTTACTTGGGTTAAGAAGTGCCTTCTCCCTCTTTTCATGTTCTAGAAATAATTCATCCTGGCATGGATTGGGCATGGAGCAGTCTATCACTACATGTTCATATGATTCTTGTTCCTTCTCTTCAAATTTCATATTTCTGTCCCCTTGGAAAATAACATAGCTCTAGTTTTAACACAGAAATTCAGAAATTGTTAATTCAGAAATTGTTAATTCAGAAATTGTTAATTCAGAAATTGTTCTGAATTCAAGGAGATGGCTTCCCCCAGACATATTCCAAATAGGATCCCTTTGGATTTAATGCAGTTCATTTAAAATATGCCAGCTTCCAATGTCCAACCACAATCACTCCAAGAGGTGATTTACTCTTCCTCCCTCCTGGTGGATCTAATAAGAAAAATACAAAACTTTCGCACTTTTTGCACTGAAAAAACAAGAATCATACAATATAGATATGCAGACGGTATTACACAGGTACAATTTCCTGGAGGTGGTGGAGGACAGGTGCTGCAATCCATGGAGTTGTGAGGAGTCGGATATGACTTAACAATTGAACAACAACACAAAAGCTATTGAATCTGCTAATTGATGGCAGCCCTCTTTCTCTCTTGCAACAGAGCAATGCATCCTTAAAAATGCTGTGCATTTCAAAACTGCAATACAGATAGTATTTAAACCAAACACACAGACCCTTACAAAACCTACTGTGTGTAGCTGGTTTTTCTGGCTGCTTGATCTTTCCTTCTGAGTTGGGTCTCCAATCTATTTTTCTGCCCCCAACCAATTCATTGAATGAATTCCTTCCAAATGAAACTGCCAGCTTCTCTTTATTCATATTGACCAAACCTGTAAACTAATCTCCTGAAGCTGTCCTCTCCTCCTGTGAGTATCAGGGAGTGGAATTCCAGGTGGACCAAGGCTGTTTTTTTCCCTTATCTTAAGGTTTTGTCTGTTACACCCTTTATCTTTTTAGGCTGCCTCTTTCTAAGCTAGTGTTTCTCAGTTTCTGAGTGTTGAAGTCCACACATCTTCAAATGGCCAAGGTCGAGAAACATTGTTCTAGGCTAAACATTTTCTTTTTCCTAGTTATTGATGCAAGCTAAACTTTGGATCTTTTCCTTTCTTAACTGTGCATATATATGTGTCCTTGTGAGCCTGTCTGTGTACCCAGAGCTCCATTTATAACTTTTCTCTATTCTGAGTTTGCTCTTTTGCATCTGTACTATATGGGATAGACACCTTCCTCAGTTCTGATTTCCTTATCAGT
The DNA here is from genome assembly GCA_032468055.1 of Acrochordus granulatus. Taxonomy (NCBI): domain Eukaryota; kingdom Metazoa; phylum Chordata; class Lepidosauria; order Squamata; family Acrochordidae; genus Acrochordus; species Acrochordus granulatus. The sequence goes on along the minus strand of JANHZU010006856.1, from coordinate 57,962 downwards.
TCCACCCTGTCTGACAAGAAGCCCCATATAATTTCTCCACCACTACTCACCTTCACTTCTTCAAGGATCCTATTTCCTGTGATTTTGACTTCTTATGACCATCACAGCATCCCCACTGTCATGTGATTGAAATTCAGGTACTTGGCAACTGGCATGTATTTCAGTCAGTTGCAGCATCCTGGGGTCATGTGATTGCCATTTGCAACCTTTCCAGCCAGCTTCTGGGAGAGGCCAGATTTATTTAGCAACTGCACAATTTGTATAACAACAGCAGTGATTTGCTTAACAACTGTGGCAAAAAGGTCGTAAAACATGCTTGATTCATTGAACAACCACGTTAGGAATGGAAATTCTGGTCTCACTTATGGTCATAGATCAAGGACTACCTGTAATCCTGCAATGCTCCATTTCTATTACTTTCTAATGACCCCACCTCCCCGAGCACAATAAAGTTGCCTTCCAGTTCTGCCTTCTTTTCTTCCTCTCAAATATTCCAATATAATTAACATAATATTTTCTGGCTGTTATATCCATGGTATCTTTGTTTATCTTGGTGGGATATTTTTACAATCTGGAGGAGATGCCAATACTTTCTTCACAAATTAGTATTTGATGATATTCAAGTGCCCTCTGGCTGTTAATGGCAACTCCAAAAATTCTGTGATTATCCAGGCTATGCTTGACAGTTTTGCTGTTATGGTTAGCCAAGTATTTCAAAGTCCCTGCTCCTGGCTTCCAGCATAATTGCAAAACTGTGGGCTGCTATTTCTTGTTGATCCACAGTTTTTTTTTTCTTGTTGCTGTTGCAACCCTCATTCAAACATTCTAAGGCTCTTTTTCCTGATTCACTCTGCTTATTTGGGGGGTATAGGTAGTGTTTGGGAAACCGATCATGATGCATTCCACTGGGCCCGGGCTGTCTGCAGAGAGAAGATAAAAAAAAAAATCACAATCGCATATTTGATCACGTGGGTTGTGGCATCATTTTGATCCCACTGTGGGTACCTGTGCCCAGAGCCTTGAATAACTCCAGTCCCTTAACTGAAAAAGGCATCACAACTGTGGGATCATTCAAGGGCAATTCAACATAGCTCCATCTTTTCATATTTATTCCTAATATGCTGTCTTCAAAAATAAAGCTAGATTTATGCAACCATCACCAAAAATCCAATGGGTAGGTCTAAATTTAAATCTGAGAAAGAATGCTTAGAATTGTCCTATTAATTACTGCTAGAGTAAATAAAATAGCAGCCTTAGTTCTAGTTTGTTTTGCATTTTTTTTGCGGGGGAAATGCTTCTGAGTTAATATTTGAGTTCTGGCAACTGCCTGGATAATTCCCTGCAGTTTTCTTGGCAAGATTTCAGAAGTGGTTTACCATTGCCTCCTTCCTAGGACAGAGAAAGAGGGACTCAGCTGATTTCATGCCTGTCTCCTGTTTCTAGCCCTGTGCCTTAATCATTAGACCCAACTGGCTCTCATTCTTCAGTCACCCTGATGTGACTTCTTTGAAAAAAAAAACATGGCATTTGAGAACCACTAGATGTCTCTGTTCACATTCCATAGTCATCATAAACTCTGAACATTTAAGAAGTTTTTAAAGGAAAAAAACACAAATAATTGACTGCACATTCTCTCCCTCTGCCCCCGTTTTTCTTATTCTTTCTGCAATACACACGAGAATTGCATTGAAAAATATTTCTTGCTTTTTTTTAAATGGGACCCAAATCTGGCTGTTTTTGTGAAGGTGATTTTCCTGACATCTATATTTTAAACATTCAGCAAAAGAGGTTATTTTTTTTTTAAAAAAAAGAGGGCTATGATGCTTGTTATTATAAGTTTCAAAGAGGGAGCAAGTGTGCCTGTCTTTTGCAGCAAAAGTGGCACTTTTAACACTGATCAATTTTTTTATAGTGTATATTGATCAAGACTATTTCTTCAGCTGAATGGAGTAAATTCTGTGAGATGGGTTTTATCAGCCAGCTGAAAGAGATAGAAGAAAGGAGAAAGAGATGCTGAGAACAGATAGTACAAACAAAATAATTTTGGTAGTGGTAATAAATAAAATTGAGGTATGTGTCAATTCTATGCAGCAGAATAAAAAATCCCATGTTTCATCAAAGGCAATAACTCCCTGATTGCATGAGATTCATAGCCTTATAAAAATTTATATTTGTGTCATGTTTGGAGAGAAAGAAAATGGGGTAGGAGTGAAAGTGCTGCAGGACCACTTTAGAAATAACTAAAAAAATAATTAAAGGAAATTTGGCATGGATATTTTAGCATTACGTGGCTAATTCATTAATTAAAACTTCCAGGAAAGTCTTGGCCCATATTTCAATAGAGAAGAATTGTGCAAGCTATATATAAAATATATAATTTAAATGGCTGGCCAATTCAAACAACAAGACTCAGCATGGCATACAAAAGAAATAAAAGAAAAATTAAAGCAATAATATGAAACAAACCTATCATTAAATCAAATCGACTTCAAATAGATAAAAATGGTGAACACTAATATGTAATAAATAGTGAACACAGCTTAATGAATAACCCTAAGAAAAAGTGAGAATAACCCTAAGAAAATGATGATGAGTGAACACAGCTAAATATGCTACAGTTCCTAAAAATGGGGATTCTCTTCAATCGGGTCCAAAAGTCTAGGAGAATTTACCTAGACTTAACCACCTTCTTAAAAGACTAAAGCTGGGGCCAGCTGCTGTATATACTGGGGGGAAAATCTTGAGGAAAGATCATCACAGCCACAACTGAGAAGGCGTGTCCCTGAATCCCATAAATTGACATCGCCCACTGAGAGAGAGCAGCCTATCATTAGCTAAGTTGTAAAAAAAGATATTGATAAAATGAACTTGGATTGACTTTGGTAGGTTGTTGTGGTTATGAGTAGGCCATAAATGTTTAAAGCAAGATCATTTATGGGACTTCCATAATGAGAGAGGAATCATGAATATTGCTTGCTTTATTTCAAAAAGCCTAAAGGTATCTTCTTTTAGAATCCCTTCAAGATATTGAGGAAAGAGAACACTGGACTTTTGCTTTCCTGCTGGGAAACTTCAGAGGACCACTGTCTCGTTTCATTCCAGGATTAGTGTATTCAAGTCAGTTTTATAATTCTTTTTCCCAGCCTTAAAATGTCAATACTGTATCCAGTTTGCAAAATTTCGAAGAGCTAAAAGTGCATTATGCATTTTTGGGTGTTTCAAAAAAGTGTCTGGAAATCTTCTGCTTCAGATAACACTTCAGTGTTGCATCCTACAGTTTTTCAGACAGGTGCAGTTCCAGCTCTGTATTTTGGACAAAATTCTTGCTGCTTTCCTTACTGTGGTAGGGAAGACCTAACGAAGTCCTACTTTCAGATAAGATGGTTTGCCTAAGGAAATTATAGGTTTGGAGGAGGATTTGGATAGATCTTACAGGTAGTCCTCAACTTGTGACCATAATTGGGACCAGAATTTCTGTTGTTAAGCATGGCAGTTGTTGTCATGCACAATTTCACAAACTTTTTGGCTGTGGTTATTAAGTGAATCACCGTTAATCGAGTCATTAAGCGAATTGGGCTTCCCCCATTGACTTTGCTTGCTGGAGGGCAGCTGGGAAGGTTGCAGATGGCAATCACGTGATCCTGGGACACCACAAATATTGTAAATACATGCCAGTTGCCAACCACCTGAAATTTGATCACATGACTTTGGCGATGCTGCAACAGTCTTAAGTGTGAGGACCAGATGTAAGTCACATTTTTCAGTGCCGTAGTAACTTTGAATGGTTGCTAAACAAATGGTTTTAAGTTGAGGACTACTTTACTGTCCTTCGTTCTGGATCCATTTGATAATCCCCAGAAAGTGTGCTCCTGTATCAAGATGGAAGCCCAGAACTGGAGGGGAGATCTCTCCATGTGCTCTATTTATGAGAAGATTGCCCATCTCCTAATATGATCCTTTATGAGAACAATGGAGACTGGACAGGGAGCCTAAACTATCCTGAAATAGCTTGCAATCTGTCTGAGCATCTTTGCTGAGCAACTTTCTCGTTGTCATGAACCATCTTATTTCTATCTCAATGGATAACTGCATTCTGGAATCTTCTGCCCCCAGAGACGGGGTCGGCCTCATGACTCCTGGCCTTTTGAAGGTCCCTCAAGACCTGATTGTTCCAGCAGGCCTGGGGACCCGGGGGGAAAAAGTGGCTCTGTTATTATTAACACCCCTCCATCTATTATTTTTTGTCTTGTTTAATTCTGCTTCTATAATTTTAATTTTTTTAAAAAATAATTATTAGACAATGATTTTAGGAAATGATTGTTTTTTATGTATAGTTTCATAGGATTGTTGTCCAGGCTCCAAGTCACATTCCATGACATGGGTGGCCATATAGCTTTGATTAATAAATAAGTCAGAATTTGAGCAGGAATGGCAATCCTGTTATGCTTACACTGAATCATATGTTGTCTGAATATAATTCCTATAACTGGATGATATCATTTAGGATTGTAGGAGAAGCTCATTAATAGAGCTAGTCTTTTCAGAGTACATAACTTTCTTCCAAAGAAGAAGGAAAAGAAGACGATAAACAGAAGAGCTCTCCGAAAACAGTGATTCTAACTTGCCCAGGAAGTCAACTTTTCCATCTGTGGGAAGTCTTATTCATAGAATAAAAGTCACTGAGATTCATCTGGAGTCTGTTGCTGTGCACCCAGCCAGCGGTGTACTATGTGAGAACTAGGCCAAGGTTTTTCCCATTTAGAATCAGATTGTTGTATTGTCGCAATTGAACACAACTGAGTCAGACAATGGAAGGAATTTTATTTTCATGCTCTTTTCTCCTGTAAATGTTCCTTAACCTACCTCTTCATCTTGCCCTGGAGATTCATAGCTGCTAAATGTTTTCCTCTCCTTTGTTTGCTGCTGCACAATGCTACAAGCTCTGCTTTATTTGCTCTCCTGAGCATGCCAATCCTTCCTTGGAAATCCCACATGTCACTTTATTCCTTTCCAGCATTCCAGCAAGGACCCATTAGGCTACGTTGACTCAGGCATTCTTTCAAGCATAGTATGTATTTGCTTGGCTATGTGTAAGGTCTCCATCTGGAGGCGTGGTGGTGCAGCGGCTTAATGACGCTGGATTTGTTGACCAGGAATGGCTGACATTTTGGTTCAAGCCGCAGCACCGTGTGGCAAAGCTAGACTGAGCTCCTCTAGCTCCTGCCCACTGAGCAGTTTGAAAGCATGCAATATTGCAAGTAGTAAGCAGGTACCACTTTGGTGGGGGAAAAGCTAGCTGCGTTTGCAAAGAGAAGAGAGTGGGAGCCAGTGCTGCACCTGCTCAGACATGAGGCAAGCCCAGGACAATGGAGGAAGGCCCTGGATGAACAACAAAATATCCAAATGCTGCTAGTCAGCTGGTATAAATAAATCAAACTTAATGCCACCAAGAGTCTCTCTTGAGGGAGCTTGGCGGCATATATAAATTTGCAACTAATAATAAAAATAATAATACTAAGCTGACTTTTAATTTTCTTCATTGCACTGGCAAATAAGATAAAGCCAACCAGCTCCCACTTATTTCTCTAGGCCCCTCAATTTCCTCCTCTTTAGCAGTCTCTCTGCACTTTTACAATGTACTAGTGGTGGCTAGGCAGAATGAATAAACCACTTTATCAGAGGAGCAGACCAGAGTGGGAAATAAGCTGTAGCTGCTTCAAAAGGTGTCTTGGCTTCCAATGCATGCAGGGGTATTCATAGCAACATAAAAAGGGTGGGGCTTTGATCACATGGTTCTGATGAGCATGTTGACTTTGTTGACTTTTTCCCTGTGGATACCCCTCATATGTGTGCACTTATGCACTGCCTCCTAACTTCCTTGGCACTTTCAGTGGAAATGTTGCTTGTGTACACATATACAGATAACTAGGTTAAGTGTAGGAGAAGGAAAGGCTGAGCTAGGGGGAGGTGTGCAGTGGGGAATCAGTCTCAAATCACTATGTAGCTTAAAATGTAGTAAACCCAACCTCTCCTGAGGACTGTTGAACCTTATCTTAGAGCTGCAGGTGTTCAACGGTCAATAGGGCAGATTCTTGTAAATATGAAAGACCTGATGAATCTGTTAGCTTGAATCTCATTGTCTAGGCTTTGTCTTTGCAGCCAGCATTAATTCTTGCATATTTACATACTTATTGGGAGACAGGAGGAACAGCTGCAGACTGGTGTCAATCCAGACAAGAAGCACTTGTTAGTACTAGCTGTATTTTTATTGTATGGTTACACAAATAGAATCTTGCAAATCTGAAAATACATCTCTCTCCCCTCACCTTTATAGTCCATGAAACCAGGGAGCATCCCTTCTGAGATGTTTGCCAGGCCACTATTCCTTCTGTAGGCTCGATTGCCAACTCCTGTGTCCCAAGGTCATCTTCCGATACTATTACATGCTTGCTGCCAACTGAAATAGATCAGAGAAAGAGTTCCACATAAAGCAAGATACTTGAAGAATGTTTTTTGGGGGCAGGGAGGGTACTGCATAACAAATCCTTAGCAGACATGTAACTGAAAAATGGGTATTCCCAAAAGTTCATAGCTGATGGGCAGGTTACTTTTGGAGAATGCATTAGTTACATTTGCTCAATATGTTGCTTCAATAACAACAGCCACTGGTTTCACATATAAGCTTTGCTTCATTGTTCCTTGCAGCTTTGATTAATCAATTACAGGGAAGTAACTGAAAGGCAAAAAAATCTCTTTTTTGTGGGGGTGCAGAAAGAGACAAGAAAAAGCACACAGCTTCTCATCCTCTCTACTCTTTAGAGACCAATTGCCAGAGGGAAACAGGAATGACTTGATTTTCTTTCTGAGATCTAAGCATACAAGGAATTAATAGTCAATTAATTAATAATTGTAGTTGTTGAAAGTATGTGAGCCCTAGAGGGGAAGAAAAGTAGAATACTCTGGCAGAAAAGCAGGTGTTCCTTATGAATAAACAATAGTATAAAACCTTAAGAGATTCCAGTGAAGTAAAGACAAGCTATAGAAAATTCAAAGATGCCAAATACAACTAAGGATTATTAATTATGCATTTTATTTATCGGTAATCCTTGACCTATGACCATAATTGGGACCAGAATTTCCATTACTAAGCAAGGCAGTTGTTAAGTGATTCACCCACAATGCTATCACCTTTCTTGCCACAATTGTTATGTGAATCACTGCAGTTAAGTGAATCATGCAGCTGTTAAGTGAATCCAATTTCCCTTGATTTTGTTTGTTGGAAGCCAGCTGGGAAGGCTGCAAATGACAATCATCTAACCCTGGGATGCTGTAACTATCGTAAATACATGCTGGTTGCCAAGCACCCCAATTTTGATCATGTGGGGATGGTGTAATAGTGTAAGTGGAAGGATCAGTTATAAGTCACTTTTTCTGGTGCTGTTGCAACTTTGAATGATTGTGAAACAAATTGTTTGAAATTGAGGATTACTTGTAGTAGGTATGTTGTAGAAGTCTATTAGTATGGGGAGTATTATGATTCTAGACAAACTTCTCCAATCTGGTGTCCTCCAGACATCTGGGATTATATCTTTCAAACTGGAGTTATGGAATTCTGGAAAGCACCAGCTTTCTAAATGACGATAAGAATATCTCGTGAGAGTGTAAGCTACTGATTCCCAAGAGAAAGGTCACTATGCAGTGCAAATCTCTGTGAGATTAAGTCCCAGTAAATAAATACACAACACCTTTGGGTTGCTGATGCATTTCTTTTCATTGACATTTGTCCTGTAAAAACATTTGTCATTTCTTGATACATTTGTTTCAGGACTTTGGCACAATCTGATACCCAAAAGCTCTGTGTGCATCCTTTGTCTTCCTTTGAATTGAAACATTGGAAACAAGAGAAGCTGCAGATAATAATTGAACGGTGAAGTAGAGAATTCTTAGAGGCACCCCTTAGCCACTCCATAAGTCAGTAAGCAAGCTATGAAATGCCACATTCAAATCCTGAGAAGTTCTCTGAATTTCTCTTCTCCTTTAAATTAAGATTTGAAAACAAATTCTCTTCCATCTGATTGAAGGAGGGACAGAGGGAAGGGATACCTGCTGGAGAATTTTGATGCAAAGATTGCATCACAATACAGGAGAGATAGATTTGCTGCTTCTGAAGAGATTAGATTTGATTCATTGATTCTATTTGGAAATGTAGTAAGTATGTTTAAACATTGTCACTTTGTCTGGAAACATGTCAAACACTTTCTATTTTTGCTTATCTATAAGCAACACTGCTCCACTTCCTTCAAACAGATCACAGATTGCATTCACACACTCTAATAAATCATAGAGTTTACAAATGAGAAAAGCTAATCTATAGATTATATTAAGACATGATATGATTTGCTAAGTTTGGTTTAGAGCAATGTACAAACCCAGCCATTGTGGCTTGTAAAACATGATTTCTGATTTAGTATTATACATGAATCATAATAATTTGATTTAAATTAAACCATGGATTAGTGCAATATGGAAGCTGAGTTATTGGACACATATGTGTAAACCCCAATGCATTCCGTCAGTCCTACATTTGTCCTTAAAAGACTGTTTAGTTGGATTTTACAGGGCTCCCATGAAAATGAATTCTATAAAATAATGAGGGATTGTTATTATTTCAGTCAATGTAGTTAAAACTGAGTGTACATTTTTGATATAGACAATAAGTTTTAGATGCTTTCCCCATATAATTACTAAGTTCCCAGTTGTACTTTATTACCATATATGTATGTCAGCCAATTTGGTGTAGTTGTTGTGGCACCAGGATATAACTGGGGAGACTGTGTTTTCTAATCCCACTTTACACACAAAGCCAGTTGGATGACCTTGGGACAATCCATCTCTGCAATGGTATGTGGAAAAGACCTTGGGAGACTTGGCTGTCTAGGGAATGGTCAGATAAGACACAGCATAACCCATGGCTGGATAATGGGTGGGGCAACAGAAAGGACCCGCCCTAGTTTCTTGAGCTGTGAAAGAGACAGTTGGAAAGTTCAGACTTATAAGACTGATGTCAGCCTTACCAGGTAGACCAGACAGGAAATCCAGCAGATAAACTAATTCTACTTTATTGCAAAGTTACATTAACAGAATCACGTTCTCAAGGAAAGTGTTTAAAAAGATCTCTAAACTTAGAAGGAGGTTGCAACCTTAAACTGATAAACTAAAGAATGCTTGTAGACAGATAGTCATTGATTCAAAAATATCAGGCAAAGATGGAAGAAGTATATTGAGATTCTGGATGCTGATTATCTTTGTACTCTACCATTTAACACTTAGCCATTCTGCTATTCCTCAGACTGCTTAAAACCTATTAATGCTAATGGTGCTTAAACAGCCTAATTTTAAGTAGGAGTATAATAAAATGAGATCGTGATTACAATGTTGACCTTGGAGAGCAATTTGGCAACAATTGACCATTCTGGGAAATGAAAAATAGAAGACAAATAGGTTATGTTCATGTTTTCATTTATTTCCAAATATAGTAGTTTGCAGTGATTCACTGATCTATCACAATGACCTTGAATTAACCGAAAAGATAGAGAAGATAAAGAACTTTTATATATCTGTGAGTCTGGAATATTTCACAAAGTGCATACCTTCTTTGAAGACTGCAAAACAATTAACAAAAAGTATACAAAGTAGTAGAAGATAAAATGTACTCAGAAAAAAATACTTTTCAGGAAATGTATACTATTCCTAAACTTCATATATAATTCATTGAATATTTAAATTCTTCCCCTGTAAGCCTTTTCCAAAATATGTAAGAAAATCTTCTTAAAAGGTAGTGCCATTATTGGATCACAGGCTATGTCTCAACTATTTGGGCATATCTAAATTTGATAAATAAAACAAAATAAGACTTACTGTTAAGATAAGAACTTGTTTCAAACATTGAAGTATCTTCCTTCAGTTTAGCCATAGGTTCAATGAAGGCATCAAACAACCTTTCCAGTAAAAAGCATAGAAAATCCCTGCAGCAGTCAACATATACAAAGCTTATTTATTATTTAGTGTAGTTTGAGGGAATATATGATTTTGTAAAATTCAGTAGGGTTAAATTTTGCAAGTTGAATTCTTTAAATGAACTTTGAAGACCTGATTCCCCCCCCTAAAATCTTAATTAGGTTGGGATATACAGTATGTCCACCGAGCCTAGTTAGCATGTTTGCGTATATCTGTTGTCCTGGCTAAGGCCATCTTTTTAAAAACAGATTTGATGTCTTGGGTTTTTTTTCTAATCTATTTTTGTAAGAATGTATGTGTCACACAACTTGTTTTTACAGATTGAACAAAAAAGAGAAGTAGGTGGAGAGAAAAAAAAGGTAAAGAAAAGAAAGTGAGAGCAGACAGAAGCAGAGACA
>JANHZU010006856.1:12586-32886 GCA_032468055.1 Acrochordus granulatus | reverse complement strand
GGGTCTTTGGTGCTCTCTAAGCTTGGTTGTTTTTTATAGATGTTTCATTATCCAATTAGGTTAACAACATCAGTGCTAGAAAGAAATGAGGTTTGTTCTCTGTTCATTCTGTTATACAAGGGGCTTGCCTAAGGAACTCCACAGTTCAGCCCTGAGTTAAAAATATTCTATTGATATTTTAAAATTTGTATTGTTTTTTGGATAGTGCAATGCCTTAGATTTGATTTCAAAAAGACGCTTTGATGGTTATCTGGATGTAAATGTAGAACCTGTCAGCAACTCTTTGAAGCAGCGACGTCTTTTTCTGGAAGTACGTGCCCACTGCATTTGTGCTATTTGGCCAATCAGGACATTCTTTCTGAATTATTTCTGAAATGTTACCCTACCTTGTGAATCATTTCATTTTTACTATAAAATTAGCTAAAGAGTACTGCCCATTAAAAAGCAATCCATAAAAATAGTACATAAAATTAATCAGAATATGCACAATTCGATATCTGAAGCTGGAGAGATAATTGTTTCCAGATGATTGTGCCAAATTAGTTTCCTGGGACTAAAGAAACATTTTTCTGGATTGATTTATTTTTAAATTTATTATGGCTACCCAATCTAAAAGACTCTGGGCTATCTACTAGTTCTCTGAAAACATGTTATATTATTTGACCCAAAGCAGTTAAGTTGACTCTATTCCTAAGATAGAGGGTTATCCAAAATCCCAAATATGCTATGAATAATTTTGCAGGAGCAATGGATGGCACTTCAGCTGCTAGTACTGATTTTTATAACATTCCTGTGTTTTATTTTGTCATACGTTGCTTCATTGTAGGGCTGTCCTTACATACCATCTTTTTTCCCCTCCATTTTCCTTGCTTGAATTGGGACTGGAAAACCATGGAATATTCATTCATCCATTCCATGCACTCTTAATTTAAACAAGACCCTATTATAATTTGTTTTTAAGAAACTAAAATATTATTGATCTTGCTGTTGTTCAGTCACTAAGTTGTGCCCAACTCTTTGTGATCCCATGGACCACAGCATGCCAGGCCTCCCTGTTCTTCCACTGCTTCCCAGAGTCTGTTTAAATCCATGCTCATCGCACTGACAATGCTATCTAACCATCTCATCCCTTCTCCTTTTGCCTTCAATTTTCCCAGCATCACAGTCTTTTTCAGTGAAACTTCTCTTCACATTAGGTGGCCAAATATTTGAACTTCAGCTTCAGTGTCTGTCCTTCCAGTGAATAATCAGGGTTAATTTCATGTAGGATTGACTGATTTGATCTCCTTGCAATCCAAGGGACTCTCAAGTGTCTCCTCCAGTGCTACAATTCTTTGGTGTTCAGCCTTCCTCATGGTCCAGTTTCATAGCCATACATTACTACCAGGAAAACCATAGTCTTAACTATATGTACCTTTGTTGGCAAGGTGATATTTCTGCTTTTTAATATGCTGTCAAGGATTGCCATAGCTTTTCTTCCAAGTGTCTTTTAATTTCAGGGTTGCAGTCACTGTCTGCAGTGATCTTGAAGCCCAAGAAAGTAAAATCTGTCACTGCTTCCATTTCTTCCCTTTCTATTTGCCAGGAAGTGATGGCACTGGATGCCATATCTCAGTTTGTTTAATGTTGAGTTTCAAACCAGCTTTTGCACTCTCCTCTTTCACCCTCATCAAGAGGCTCTTTAGTTCCTCTTCACTTTTTGCCATTACAGTGGTATTGTCTGCATATCTGAAGTTGTTGATATTTCTCTGGCAGTCTTAAATCTGGCTTGTGATTCATCCAACCCAGCATTTTGCATGATGTACTCTGCATATAAGTTAAGCAGGGTGACAATATACAACCTTGTCATACTCCTTTGCCAGTTTTGAACCAATCTGTTGTTCCATATCCAGTTCTGTTGCTTCTTAACCAGCATACAGATATATTATATATACACAGTATATATACATATACATATACATACATATATATATATATATATACAGATAGACATACACACACACACACACACACATATAATCAGAAGACAGGTAAGGTAGAATTTGCCACGTATGATGTGATCCACTCAATCAAAGTCTTTGGCATAGCCAATGAAGCAGAAGTAAATGTTCCTCTGGAACTCCCTTGGTTTCTCCATGATCCAGTGAATCTTGTATCTGGAAGGGATATTTTTAACACTTCTCTTCAAGTGCTAAGACAAACTGGATCACCTTCACACTTGAAATCAAAAATCAAAGGGGATAATGTCCATGTTGTACCATCCTAATTATGTATTGTAGCATTGTATTGTAGAAAAATTGTAGAAAAAATTGAACGAGCAGCCATATTATCCTAATTATTAGGATGGTACAACATGGATATTATCTCGTTTGGCTCCTTATTTCAAGTGTTGAAGGTAATCCAGTCTGTCTTCGCACTTGAAGTGAAATGTTAGAAATATCCCCTCCAGATTCATAGAAGACTATTTGAGAGATAAAGAAATGGCCAAAGGAAAGCAGCATTCTTCTCCATCTGCATGTAACTTATAGGTTTGTGTTGATAGACTGATTGGATTGGGTTATTTTCAGAACAAGTCTATAGTACCTTTCCACAGCCCCATTATTTATGCAACATTAGCCTCTAAACATGTGATTTAACAGTGAGCCAAACCACTATTACTAGTGAAGGGGCTTCACTGAACACAGTAAACAAGCATACATTTAGACTAGTTTTAAAACTGAAACATTTGAAAAGATAATTCAGCTATTCTGTTAAAGTTTACATTACATAAATTCCTCCTAGTCGTACTCAGCTGAAGATTAGCAAATATTGCTGTGCATTTTAAAGAGGATATTTCTTATGAAACTGTTATTCTTTACAGTATCTGAGAACCAAATCTGCAGCGCTACTGCTATTCTATACCTCTTAACCAACGAATTTACCCATAGTTGTATGCTGCTGTACACATTCTTCACCTCCCCTTGCATTCCCCTGGAGTGCTGCTGGCCCAATTCAGATGGTCTCTTCCTTGGACTCATTCTCAGGAATAAGATTTGAGGAACACGACTGGACTGCTTTTTGCAATGCATTCTCAGAGACACTTTCTGAAAGGCACATAGATATGAAGGCCGTAATAGAGCCAGCACTTAAATCAATTACAAGGTAAAAGAAATGACACATGGCAGTAAAGTGGATTATTTTTAAAAAAGGATGCTTGCAAAACAGCCACAGAATAACTGTAATGCTGCCAGAAACTTAGTTACAAAAGAGAACATTCCTATAAACATCAGCCGAGTTCATGAGCATTATGTCTGTGCATGACCTCATGTGGTTTCCCACCTCCTAATACTTCACAGACACCATGGCTAGAATCTAGAAAGTATAAGGAAAGTCTCCCTGCTGCCTTTCATAGTACCGCCCCAGAGCATGTAATATCTTTATTTGTTCCTTTACGTGATTTATGTCTTGCCTCAATCCATATCCTTCTCTATCTCACGAAGGATATAAGATTGGATCATAATGTCATTGTTATTACTGTCATAGAATATTTTATCCTTATTTAAAAATGCTGTTGTCAAAGAGGTATGGACCCTTAAAATAAATTCTTACTAGAGAACTTTACAAGTTTCTTTGAAAGGCCTTGGGAACAAATTTCAGAATTCAGCCAGTGAAATGGGATTCAGTCCAAGGGCAAGAGGTGGGACAGCTGGCTTAAACTTTTGATGAAGACAGAAAACCATTTTGAGAAAATCTCTATTAATCTACAGCCTTTAGGATTAATCCAGTGTTTCCCAACCTTAGCATCGTTAAGAGATATGGACTGAGGAATTCTAGGAGTTGAAGTCCGTATATCTTAGAGTTGCCAAGTTTGAGAAACAATGGTTTAATCTCACTAAACATCACAGTTTTAAAGTGCATGTTCAACATTTAAATAGTAATGCTTTCCCCTTTTTTAAATAAAATTGAATGAGCAATCAGATTTTTATTTTAATTCAGAAGATTCTTAAATATTAAATGGAAATCATAAGTTTTTGTTTTAGGGTTGATGGATAAAGAATTTGAAATTTTTTTTAGAACTTTATTATTATATATGTTAACAGAGGCAAGAATCACAAATGCCCAAAGATGGGCAGACACACAATTCCTACAATGAAGAGTGGATGCTAAAGGTGATGGAGCTCGCAGAGATGGCAAAATTGACTGTTTTAATGATAGAAAAGAATTTATCTAGTTTTGTTAATACTTGGAAACTACTTCTGGACTTTTTGCTTGAAACTGAAAAAATGAAACTTTGAAATTAGGTTTTAATGATCAGAATGATTTTGTAATTATAGAAATGGCTTAAAATGTTGTGAAATGCAAAGCAAAAGATTGAGGGTTTTGTTTTTGCATTCTACTGCACTGAAGAAAGTTGGAAGTCATTACTTTCTCTTTGCACTTTTTCTATCATTTTTCTAACTTTTGTTTTTTCTATATTTTTATCTTATACTGAAACTTAATAAAATGTATTGTAGAAAAAATTGAATGAGCAGCCATATCAGTTTATAAATCTCAGTGCTCCATCTGTAAAGCAATAATCCTTAAGACTGTCCTAACAGCTTCATATTGGCACTGGTCAGTTTGCTTTTAGACTGGTCCTTTGTATATTACTTACACAGCAACAGAGATAATGAGCTCATTTCTATACAGCTGAAAACTGACTTCAATGTATTGACTATACTTTCTTTGCTATGGTTAATTTGCTTCCTTTTACTAGTGCTTTTTGCTGAAGAAATTGCTTGTTACACATTTATAAAATAGCACAGTGAAGCAATACCACTGTGCTTGCATATTGACTCTTTTGCACCTTATATTTCATTTTCTCTTGAAAGCCAAAGAAATGATTGTATGAAACATAGTGTGTTGTGTGTATTTTTGATCACATCTGTTAAATACATTTCACACAATTGTTCAGGATTTTATAACAATATTTTGGCAGACATTGGACGCCCCATGATTTATTGCTCCTTTCTGATTCTTCTAAAACAATCTTATTCACTTATTTGTTTACATGTCAGACCCTTTCTGCTGTTGTTCTAATATAAAATTGTGAAAATATACATTTCCCTTTACAGGTAGCCTTTTAATTCCAAAAACTATTTCAAATTTATCTGGACTGCTAATCCATTTCTAAGATTCTAAAATCAAAATTTTAATCACACTTTTGCTGCTTATACCAATTGTTTTAAAATTCTTATATGTATATTTAGAACTTTTTTCACTGAGTATTGAAGGATATTCCCCTGTCACTGTAAAACTTGTCGAGCCAAAGATTCTTAATATACCTCAAGCAAGAAACAACCATCTCAGACAAACAAGCTAAAAATAGACAACAGCCTAATCAAGCAACTGCCAGGAATACTCCTACCAACACCACTGACAGGATGAGCCACTATATATAAAGACAGCAAACCACATTCCCTTCTTACACTGATTATGTTACCTAGTCTGGTAATTAAATGTCTGCAAGAAAACATCAAGCTCAGAGAGCACCAAGGACTCCACAAAAAGAATGTACAATAAACTCTTGGTTTACAAATGCTTCTACTTATGTACAAAAGGATACAACCATATTTGTCCAGCAAAATTTGTCTCAGCCTATGAACATTTAACCAGCTTACAAATGCTGATATTGCATGCCATGTGACATTCATGAACACCAGTGTTGAATATGAGCAGTGAGCACTTGTGTAGTGAGCAGTGAGTAAGCTTCTCCTTCCGCAGGTATTTCTTTTTGTTTGATTTAACCACCATGAACCCCAAGAAAGGTATTTCAAGTAGTGGGTGGTACACCAAAAATGAAAGGTACTACAAATCACCATAGAGCTTAAAAAGGAAATTATTGCAAAACATAATGGAGATGTTTGTGTGTCTGATCTGGCCTCAGATTATGGGGTGGCAAACTCAACAATTTGCTGTATACTGAAACAAAAAGAGGCTATCAGAGGAGCTGATGTTGCTCAAGGGGTGTCAGCACTTAAAAAGCAAAAATCACTGGCACTTGAAGAAGTTGAAAAACTTTTGCTGCTTTGGATAAACGAAAGAGTTAGCTGGTGATACCATTTCCAGGACTCTAATTTGTGAAAAAGCCTAGATGCTTTATACTGACACTGTGAAAGAACATCCCTGAAATGAGTGCTGATAGTGAGTCTTTCAAGGCTACTAGGGGGTAGTTTGAAAAATTTAAGAAAAGAAATGGAATTCATTGTGTAGTGACGCATGGGGAGGCTGCTAGTGCTGACAAAAAGGCTGCCAAGAAATACGTGACCAAGTTCCAAGACAACATACAGGCTGAGGGTTTTGTTCCCCAACAAGTGTTCAGTTGTGATGAGACAGGGCCCTTTTGGAAGAAAAAGCCAAAGAGGACCTACATTACTCAGGAGGATAATTCTTTGCCAGGACATAAGCCAATGAAATACAGTTTCATTACCACACTTGTTGTGTGGTCATGCTAGTGGGGACTATCAGTCAGAGAACCCATGAGTTTCCAAGTCCATGGGCTTAGAAGTGAATGAAGAAGAAGTGGAGGAGTTGGTGGAGGACCACAATACTACTCTGTCCACCAAGGCACTCCAAGACCTTCAGAGGGAGGTCAACATGGCAGCTGAGGAAATGTCTGAAGAGAAGGAGGGAAGGGAGCATCTTCCTACTTCAATATTCAAGGATATACCTTCCAAATGGGCATGTGTGCAAAGTTTTATGGAGAATCATCCCCCAAACAAAAAGTAATAAACTGAATCATCAACATGTTAAATGACCAGAGCATGTCTCACTTCAGACAAGTGTTAAGACACAGGCAAAAGCAAACATCCTTGGACAGGTTTTTAGTGACACTAGAAGCAAGTTCTAGTGGGAGAAAGAGAGAGAAGAGAGAAAGAACCCCAGAAGGACAGTTACTTGAGGTTCTTATGGAAGGTGACTCACCTTCTAAACATTAGCACCTCTCCATCCCTCTCCTCCACCCAGCTTACTGCACCCGAAAGCTCTGGACATAACAGGTAAGTGCAGTTATTTTTTTATTTCTTTCAGTTTATTTAGTTGTATTTACATTCATTTCACTTTTTTTGTCCTTTAAAAGGTTTAACTGTGTTGTATTAGTATTATTTTAGTAATAAGAATGTACTTATACAACTTTACATAGGCAGCTTTTTGGAGGTCTGCAGAGGATTAATCTACTTTACATTGTTTCTTATGGGGAAAACTGTTTCAATCTATGAATGACTCAGTTGACAAACAGCTTTCTGGAATGGCTTAAGTTCATAAATTGAGGTTTTATTGTAAATATGTAAATATGTATCCTACAGTAGAGACTGGTATTACATCTAATCACCACATGTAAGTTACTCTGGATAACGATTAATTCAGTGTTCTAAAACTTTGCTATTTTTTAATATATCTAAATGGTCACTGGACAGGTAGTTTTAAGGCATGTTGAGGAAAGAGATATGGGTACAAAATGTGCTCAATATAATAACAGATGATTGACTGGTTATATCTGAATCAGTTCTGCTAATTATAAAGTGCTTTCTAAGAGAATAAAACATGCTGTTTTGGAAAGGAATAAGAAATGGAATAAATAAGAATGGAGATTTCGGACATCAACCGTAAAAGTCAAATTCCTACATAGTGTACATTTATGTTTCACTCCAAAAGATATCAATCAAGCATTCAATCAATTGGCCATTTTAGCTGACAGATTGCAAACAGTCCATTACAATCAGTCAGACAGCATATACAGTATTTACACATACTCAGTTGACCTTCTTGTAACTAGTAATTTGGGCAATGGCTGTTTAAGTCTCAAACAAAGGGTATGTGCTATGTTTACTGGCAAATGATGAACATTCCTGCACTCATTAACATACATATTACCCTTGTCTTACCTGGATTAGCCCTGCATTACCCTGTCCTGCTTCTGAGTTTCACAAATAGAAGATATGGTATCTATAATGATTACAGCATAAATCTAATTCAGAAGGTCCAGAAAGGTAAGAAAAGTTCTGACTCGTCCTATTTGAAATCACAAACAAATGAGCCAAGAAATCTGGCTTCATTGCTAGTACACTGCTGGAGCTTTCAAAACAAGTATTAATTCACCAGGGCTGGAACTAATCATCTGGGAGATAATTATTCTCCCATATTTTTACCCCTCTCACGCAGTCCTGTATATGTAATTAATTTCAAAATAATTAAGAAACATTCCCCCTTGAATATTAATAATAGAAAGTTCCATAATTGTTATTACATGGAACAACTTTGTGAGGGTTTTAAGGGGGGGAATGTTGAGTTAATCAAGTGATCATTGCAGCAGAATGGCTATTATTGTTGTGCAATGTATTCACTTGCATGCACAGCCCATTTATCACAGGGTGCCACTATTGTTGGAAGCTCTAATTTAGCTTCACACAAGTATTTTTGACTTCCCTCACAAATGCTTTGTAGGAAAACTGTATTCTTTTCTGTGAGGTTTGCTTTTTTAAACATTTTAAGAACAAGGATGCCCAGCAAATCCTTAAAAGATGCTTTATTTCTAAACAAATTTTCTACATTCTATTTTTCATGTGGGGCTCTCGAATTAGTTATTAAGATTGCAATGCAACATCCATTTAGACACAGAGATCAGCAGGACTTACTTATGAGTAATTATACTATAAAATTAGGAAAAAAAATACTCCAAACAAAAGAACAAAGATATGGAAAGATCTAGGTATGAAAATTGAAAATATATCTAGTCACCAACAATCAATACTGGCTTGATAGCACATAATAATTCAAAGTGATGAAACCATGTTTTTAAATGATGAAGTCCATTTCATGAATATGTCATGTCAGCAAGCTCTTGTGGCTATTAGATTTGGAATGTGAAAGAATTTCGGTTGGTCTGCAGTGTCATAAACCTCAATTTAACTTGGTTCTCTTGGGCTGATATATAGATTGGATCTTCAGCGTTCTCTGCATCATCCAGATCTATATGATTTTAGACCTTTCCTAATTCACTTCTGACTTTATTCATCAGTTCTCACATTAGTTGGGTCTTAAGCTATCTTCTAGGAATATTGGAACATTCATTTATTTAAAAAACTTGATGACAGTTCGATGTTCGCATGCGCTCAGCTCATCTTTGCAGTTCGGGATCACTTAGTTGTTCTTGTTTAGAGCTGACTATTGTCTTAACTATGTTTGTATTCTGATCTCCCCAGGCTTAAAAAGTTGTTAAAATGCTTCTTTGTTCAGGAATTTTATGATGCTGGCAAGGTTTTCCTTCTCACTGATGGCACTTGATACTACTCAAATTATGGTAGTGTTGGGATTTAGATGATGTTTTAAAATGACCGTTATGCTGTTGTATTGTTTATATTGGTTTATTCTATATTATAATTTACTATCTTTTTTGTGCTGCGTTTAGATATAAATGCATATTAAATAAAAATACTACAGCTGCTGCTGACACTGAATTATGCACATGTTGGCTCAAAAATCTCATGCAAAATACAGGATGAGAAAAAAAACTTACATACACATCTAAATGCAAACTGATGCAATACCCCAAAATTAAACATAACTCATGGTCACCTAATACTCGTGGTTAGCATGGATATCAAAATATGGGGAAATTAGGACATTTCCAAAATTAATTCCAGGTAGTTTTGTGAATGCTGTCATTTGCTTGATTATGAAAGTTGATATCTTAGTATATACTGTATTTATCATTCTTGCATTACTTTAACCTTTCATCAGTTTCAGGTCAATGGGTGCAAGCAAACATTCTTGTTCAGTCAGCTTTATTAGCAGTTTTTGTCCCTACTGCTACTAAACTAGGTTGGAAGAATTTAATAATTAGCTCGCAGGAAACCTCACTTGGAGGTTTTACTGATACAGCTTCAACATCCAGCCTGAAGTGCAGTTTTCCTTTTAGCCACTTGCAACATTTTCACACACAATTAGAAATCAATCTAGCATGCTGGTGTGAGGCAGTCCCTTCTCCTGAATGATCTTCTTTTCTGAATGTTTCCTGCTGCATAGACAACTTAGAATAAAGGAGGAATCTTTGTTTGAAAAATACCTATCACAGTCTTTATTTATTGGACATTTCCTGCACTGGTGGTGAAGATCCCCTTAGAGCAAGTGTGATGTTAGCATTTTACTGTGAACCATTTAAGTCGGCTACAAAGAAGAGGCAAGGAATCCTTCAGCCTTTTCTAAACTAAACACTATAATACATTTCTGATGATTATATGTTTAATCAGATTATTTTGCGGTTTGGTAATCTAATCACTGAGCTTTGCAGGACAAAGCCAAAATGCTATACACTCTTATTGGAACTCCCATGAGATTTCCTCATAGTCCACTTGATTTTATCAGAGTTCATGTGAGAATGTTGAAATCACTTGAGATTTAGCAATTTTAAGAAATGTCAACAATTTTTAATTAAAAAAATTAAAACAGTTGAGAATTTGAGGATACTGACTAGAAATATTGCAATAGTGCTATGCATGTGGATTCCATTTTGCTGACCTGCACTGGGCTGAGATTGGATGAAATAACTGAGCCTTCCATGATTTGGTGTCCTTGAAATATGCTGAAAACATACATGTAGGATCCAGGTTTGGAGAAGACAGAATAAATCCATGTACTCTTTTTCACAAAAAAATTGGTACTGTCTTGTATGTCTCAAGAAATTAAATGAATAACAGAACAGCTACCAGGCTGTTGTTCAGCTGGATACGACACAGGGATTAGCAAACCAACAACAATATTCCATTTTTTTCTTACAGTAGCATAAAAATTGTTCTTCACTGCCTTCTTCTAGGATGCTTTTCAAGTATACAGACCTACACATTTTTTTGTGGTTTCTCATCAAATTACTAATAAAATCTGACCATATATAGTTTATGAGGATAGCTTCGACTGGATAAATATTGACAGGTGCTAATTATTATATGTGTTGTTAAATTTCGTCTGGGAGTAATCAATATCATTATAAACATATGAACAGTCACTTGATTCAGCTAAAGTAATTTATCACCAACAGAGCAAGCCTAACAGAATGCAAGTGGGTTACATTGTTCACCACTTCTAAATTTCTGACTTGTGCAAATTTGGCTTGTGCACGTACAGACAGACAGTGGGACAGACTTATATATGACAATTCTATCTTATATTTATTTATATTCCACCTTTATTATTTTTACAAACTTCAAGGTGGTAAACATATTTAACACACCTTCCTCCTCCTATTTTCCCCACAACAATAACCCCGTGAGGTAAGTTGGGTTGAGAGAAAGTGACTGGCCCAAGGTCACTACATGGCTAAATGAAATATACTACTAAAGTGGCTGTATGCACTGACTCCAGGTTGGTGTAAGTGAGCTGAGGTGCCCAATGCTCTTTGGAGAACAAAGGATTTAGGATTAAAAATTTAGCCCAGTTTGAAATATTTCATTGCAAGGCCCACAACTGTCTTTCTGCAGTTGTACATCGACCAGAAGTTATCTAGGTAGATATTTTCAGGGGAGAAAAATATTCATTCATGGGATCAATATGCAAAAGTATAGTGTGGGTGACTCATGCAATCAGCCTACACTCCTTGTGTGGTCCCCAGAGATCCCCAGAGTGGGAAGATTGTGGGGTGTTTTTATGTGTAAAATTATTGCTAACTCTTTCAGATACAGAAGTAACTTATTTCAACTTTTCAATTTCCCAATCTTCTTCCCAAATTGCACTGCATCCCTACCTACTTTTGGAATGTGGCTCCTTGACATGCATCACAAAGCTTGTGAGTTGGTGGGAGTCATGTATCTCTGCTGTAGTTTATGGATTGGGAGGTAGATGTTTGAAATCACACTTCAGTGATCATCTCATACATAGATGTCAATAGTGAGGTGGGTTAGAAAGTCAAGATGTCAGCTGCAATGCACCTAAAAAGGTGGGACTTAATTTCTTGACTCTTGGAATTGATCCCATGGAAGCCCCTGGTCTCATGTTTTGTCCTTGGAGGAGTTATTATGCAGATAGGGGTGAATTTGCAAATGGGTTTAATAGTAGTAGCCTAGGTACTGTACATACACAAAAATGTAAGATTTATATTTTTAAGTAATCATTACAATTGATTGTGGGAGGAGTGAGCAAATGAAACCTAACGTTTTACAGTTATTTTAGCTTCTTCTGAAGCTCTATTTTAGCCTTTGGAAAACTGTTGTTGAACCAAAAGAACTGTTTGTATCCAAGCTAACATTATCTATAACAAGAGAGGTGGAAAAAAACTGTGGGAAATTTCTAAGGAAATAACACTTTGGAATGATAAATTGATGGA
This sequence comes from Acrochordus granulatus, assembly GCA_032468055.1. NCBI lineage: Eukaryota > Metazoa > Chordata > Lepidosauria > Squamata > Acrochordidae > Acrochordus > Acrochordus granulatus. Next base: position 20,555 of record JANHZU010006856.1, on the reverse strand, counting down.
TATTTATCAACAAAGAAGTTGGGCAAAAAAGACATCACAAATAGACATCACAATCTGATCACTAAGTTAAATAAATATCTTCTAATGACTAAATGATAAACATAATGTTTGTTTTGATTATAATCATTAATACAAAATATATATCCTGGATTTTTTTTAAGGTAAGGCTAAACTTGCTAATTTATGTTGGAGACTGAAGCATTCTAGGTGTGATGTGAGCATTCATAAGAATCAACCAAATCCTGTGTTCACTTTTGGTTTGTTTGTTTACAGTAATGATAACTGATTTTAGCTAGGGGAACAAATAGTAGTGGGACAATAATGGTCAGTTGTTGGTCTCTTCTGCAATGCAGAGATGCATCTGACCCCAGGACATGCCATTCAGATGAAAAGGGCAAATGGGTGAATGAGATTAAATGGAAGACAGTTTCTGTTTACTCCATGGCTGCTCTTATGATTGTAAGCTCCCTAGACTCACTAGGAGTTGGGCAACATATAAATTTAATAATAAATTATTATATTTGAGCATACAGTCAGTCAGATGTTTAGACTGCATTTGGCATTTTATCAACCTATCAACTCCTTCTCAAGGACCTGGAATAGTCAGGCGTTGTTTGATTGTATTAAAGGCATTGTCACAGGATGTGAGCAGTTCAAGTGCAATTGACTGATGCTGATTTTGTCAATACCAATGGTGTTCAAGTACTAAAATTTCCAACACTTTGGAACTGCACCAAGGTCTTTGTACTTTCTCTAGCCTTCCCCTTCACTTCTGCTGCCTCCAAGTACTGCAACATCCAGTATCCAGTCTTTATTTGTCTTTCTTATTAATAATGGTGAATATTATTATTTAAGAGCAACAAAAAAACTCTCATGGATCAGTCCCAGGGTTTTGCTCTACTCTATCAACCAGAATGGCCTTCAGAAAGTGTACAGTGACAAATAAGAAGGCAATAGCTGCTTTCTAGAGTTGCTCCCTAGCAACTGGCATTTTAGATATGCTGCCTGTGATTTAGAATATAATAATTAGTTATCAACACTAACAGCCTGTGATAGCCTGGAGCTACCATGAATTTGTCTAGTTCTCTTTTAAAAAAAATCTGGCAAGGTGGCCACTATTACATCCGACAGCAGCAAATTCTACAGTTTTCCACGATATGGAAAAATACCCCCACAATTTCATTTTAAGAAGTGAACCTGATTTCTAATGGCTGAAAGAGAGAAGTAGAACATTTTTGCCCTATTCCCATTTTCCTTCCTATGCATATCTGTGAAGACTCTCACTCGTCCAGGGTAATTGCATCGCAACGAAGTTTAAAAAACAGGCAGTCCAGATGCCTGTTTTTTAAACTTTGTTGCGATGCTTCCTATGCATAGTTTTATATTCCTTCCAAAACAAGGAATTTCTTTGGAATATTGTCTATCAAATTTTAGTTTATCTCTACCACAGACACACTTGATTGGCTGAATCATTACGACTGATTGATATGAATATAAATAGAATATAATTAAAAACTAAGCCAAAGATTCATCTAGCCTAGCGATATGCCAGCTATACATTTTTGGAAAGCTGACACTCAGAAATACTCTCAATATAGTGAGTCTTAATTTCTTAATTATTTGTCTGATTCTTGGTCAGCAGTTATTGGTATCTATGCTTGAAGTATCTTCACTATTTTTGATCTATTTCTCTGGTGTGTTTAAATTTTCTAATTTATTTGGTGATCTGAACAACATATTGCATGAAGAACTTTGGGTCTACAAATGCCATTATATAATCAATTTGTGGAGTACTAGATAACTTGTGCCTCATTTGGTTATCGTTTTAAAGATATTTCCTTACCTAAACAGAGAAACAAAATGTCCAAGGGGGGCAAAAAAGCAGTGGGAGCAGAAGCAACATGCGACTTCCTAAAACTTCAGCAATGAGTTTCCTTGTGGGAAGCTGGTAAGGAGCACCTTTCCTTTCCCTTCCCTTCCCTTCCCTTCCTTTCCCTTCCAGGAAGTTGGCAAGGATCATTAGAAATGCCCTTCCCTTCCCTCCCCTCCTCTTTCCAGCAAGCAGGTAAGATGGGGGAAGGAGCAAGTAATTGGGAGAATGGCTGGGAAACTGACAGGTCTAAGCCCAAAAATGACACAGTGACATCCAATCTAGTCTAGTAATTTGCTTACACCAAATAGACAGAATCTTTCCAGACTAAAGCTATAACCTTCTAACTTAAGAGATATATCATGAGAGATTCTAGGGTATGGCTACCCTGAACCTTTTACTCCCTCCCCATTGAGTACAGAATTGCACAGTCTCTTATTTTAGACCTCTTTCTGAAGCCATGGTGCAGTTGATAAGGTTCCTTCCCACTCCTTCTCCAGCTGCACATTTCACTATAGAAACTGTCATAGAAAGTTGGAAATGAAAATTACATGATCGCAACAGTAGCCCAGCAGCACAGCAGCAGCCAGTAGAACCGAAGAAGCCACAATTTCCTCACATTTCATTCCCTAATGAATCATGGGTCCCAGATTTTGGACACATTCTGTAAGTTAGCCTATTTGAGGTTCCTTGTTTCAAAAATTGTTGGCCTATGATGCAAAGTTTCACCCAGTTAAATGACAGTGAGAAGTTTTGTAATATATAGGTGGAATGTAGAGACAACTGAAGTAACAACTGGTTATTTAAAATGTGTATCAGTCCTTTTTCCCATGTTAAGCAAAGGGATAAAGTTTCCATAAACTAATATTCTAATTTATAAAGCTAGCCAATCTGAAGTATTCTCAGAACCAGGACCTTTCAATTATGTTAAACTAAAGTTCCTATAATCCCAGACAGCATGACCTGGATATGATGGTAGGACATATAATTCAACATCTGTGGAGGACAAAGACAAAAATGTGGTACAAGAAATAAAGAAGGCTTGGCAAAAATAGTGGAAGTGCTCTGGAGGAATATTGCTGTGTTGACTATTAATGCAAACATCCTGATATGTTGTTTCTATACCTTAATTTGTCAGTAAGAAAAAGTGGGACAGTGCCATGGGTTATACTGCAGGGTTTTAATATTCCATCTATCTATGCAGAAAAATTCTCCTGATTTTTTTTTTTGCTACTAGTTCTTATTCCATTTAATGACAAAGAATTTACTTTTCAAATGCTTTCAAAGGGTATGAAAATTTAAAAAATTCTCATGGGTGGAATGTGATGTTTCTATACTTATTTCAAAGTATGTTTGTAAACATTCTGTTTTTCTTTATACAGTAAAATAGTCTCTGGACCCTCAATGATTTCCCATATTCCAAAATTCTCCCAAGAGAAATTAAAAAGAACACTGCAAGTACCTGGAGGATAAGGGAGAAAAATAAATACTGTTGTGCAGGGGGGAAAAAAACTTTGGGAAAATTATGAAGCATGCTTCTGAGTAATGTTATTACATTTTTAAAATGCAACATGCTGATGTGCAGAAAAATGCCAGATTTACGTTAAGTCTTAAAAAAACATTAATCTATAGCAAAGTGACTAACAAAGTTACATTTTCAGCAAATAATTGTTTCTCTATGAAATGCCCTACATTTATTCAAGATCATATGCATATTCCACTTCATGACCTTGTCAGTTTTTTCTTCCTGTCTCCGATCCCCAAGCTAAGTTTCATTTTTTAAAATATGATTTTATTAAATTTCAAAAACATAAATAAAAAGATGTAAGAAAAAAGAATTAAGCCAGATTTCATAAAGTCTATGCTAATAAATAAACCAAAAAGCAAACATTAAACCCACTAGAATAAAATTCAGCTTATTTTCTATATAATTTCAATCCTTTATTCCTCCCTTTTGGCAGAATACATGATGAAAGATGACAGTGCAAGTTCCCATTTCAAAAGGAGTTGAAAGTAATAGCACTAGCAGGAGAAAGAAAATTGACTCTATCCATAGATGGTAATATAATGGCTGTTTTTAGTTTAATTTTCGGAATGGCAGCTAAAATAGTTGAAGAATATTTATCTGCCAGCCAAGCTTTTAAGGAGAGAGCCTAAAGACAAGGTGGAGCACGTTGCAGTTAAGATGCTGGGCTTGTCAACCAGAAGGTTGGCAGTCCAAGTTCAAGACCCAGGCACCACATAATGGGATGAGCTCCTGTTATTCACCCCAGCTCCTACTAACCTAGTAGTTCAAAAGCATGCAAAATGCAAGAAGATAAAATAGCTACTGCCTAAATTGGTGGGAAGGTAACAGCATTCCACGTGCCTTGGCATATAGTCATGCCAGCCACCTGACCACGGAATTGTCTTTAGATAAAACTGGCTCTTTGGCCGTGAATCAGAGATGAGCACCACTCCTCAGAGTTGGACATGACTGAAAGGGGAAACCTTCACCTTTACCTGAAGGCACAGTGTCAAAAGATGCAGTTTTACACTCTGTTCAGGCATTATTTTCATATGTTCAAAGACTTGTGGATTGTAAATGGCCATTCAGGCCACTTCTTGGCTCAATTTAGGAATAAAATATTCAGCTTGACAGACAGCTTCCTATCCCCTTCATACTTACAATGATGATACAAATAATAAAAAAATCTCTTTCTGTATGTTTGTCTCCAATATAAAGATTTTGAATAATTTGAAAAGGATAGGAAGGCAGGGTATGTTGCAGATCCCATTAATTAGAGATGAACATCTGGTGGGACCACATACAAGGACCTTCTTGCTGGTAGCCCCTTCTTTATGGAACATCATTCCCCCAGAGGTAATGATGTTTTTTCTAAAAGGCCCTGAAGACATAATTTTGTCAATAGGTCTGGGGATCATAAATGGGGAGGGAGCTGATCAAGTGGTTGATCTGATTGCATTCCTGCTGCCATGACAATGGGGACAGGGGGATATGGGTTTTAAGTTGTGGATTTTTAATGTTATAAGCTGTCCGGAGTCATCTGTTTAATAATAAATACATATATGTAAAGGGGGCCTTATACATGTCCAACTGACATTCAAGCCATTTTATGCTTGCAGTTATTAGTAGTCTCAGCAATCAGATATCTGTGAGCATGATTTGCATGGAATGAAAATAAAAATATGAATCCTAAGAACACCTCTTACCAAAGAAATGGAGTTACCACTCGGATAAATGAAAATGGTTTATTAATCAGAGCTTTGGAGCTGTTCCTTCAGGCCATCTTCAGAGGCAAAAATATTGACAGATAGAGATATGTGAGTCTGTCAATTTATTTAAAGTTTCAAAAACTGTTCGTCTTAGCTACTTGTGGATTTTATTCTCTGTATTTTTGCCTCTGAAGATGGGTTCAAGGAACAGCTTGAAAGCTCAGGTTAATAAACTGTTTTCATTTATCCCAGCAATCAACTCTGTTTCTTTACTATGAAATAGTATGAACAAAGTATGCATTGTTAGTCATTCACCTACCATATTCTTTCTCCTTTCTCTTTCCCAGTTTTCTTCCATGGACTGGAAGAAGGAATGGAACATAAGTGTCCACGTGGGGTGGGGCCAGGGAGGGAGCCCATGACTTCACACAATTTATCATCATTTGAAGGACACAAATAATGAATTGCATATCATTTATGCCATTACAGCTTCCTGATGAATATAACATTACTGTGGCTTTTGCCAAATGCTATTGATAAGAGCATTATCTCAGGGTCTTGGCTTTCGCCCTAAATGTTGGAAGTTCATGGCAATACTTTTGTACTTGTTCTTATGATTATGAATTGTTCCTACTTGGATTAATAGGAAGAAATCATAGTCAATGGATAGTTTTGGACGTTGCTCTGCCACATCTCTGATTTGCACTCTTTGCAGGTCTTGATCAGCACACATATGTTTTAACTCCTTGTAGTTCTTAGTCACCAACTAGCACATCTCTCCTCTTTGTCTCATTACTACATTTCTTCTGCCCTTCAGGGATCTACCCTCCAGTTCTTGTTTTATGAATCTTTTTTTCTTTCCCTGAAATTTCAAACTTGTTGATTTTTGGATCTCAGTGCTGTTGTTTGAGTTCCAACAACACAGAATATCTTCTGTATCTCCGCTTCTAATTGTCATACTTGTTCACTGCTGCTCTGTTTTTCATTTTTTTTTCTTTTCAGGAATTTTCTTTATTTGATAGTTCCTACTGTAGAACCTTGTTTGTTATCACTATTAAATCACCTCTTTTTTTCTGCTAAGTATGGCCATGCACTGCTCCAATCTTATGATTTTTCTGCCTCAATCCTCATTTTCAGTTTTGGTACTAAGTTGTCTTTTAATGACATTTTGATGGTGTTTTAATATTATGCTAATGTTTGAATATTGTTTTCAATGTGCAGAACCTTTTCTGATTTATTGTATGTCATTTTGGTGACATTTGTGGAAAGATGCTTCACAAATAGTGAACAAATGGTGAATATGAATAATAGTAAGGGGATATTTGCTGTAGCTTTCAGTTCCCTCCTGCAACTAGTTTAGGCTCTTTATATAGCCATCCCTACTCATTAGGTAAACTGCAGCAGCCACTGCCAAGGGCAGATGGATAAAAATGGTAGCTGGGGGCAACTTCTCCCATTTTTCTAGCCCAAGTATACTTCCTGGAGTGGTTGTTCTTAAATATCCTATCCAGGTATATGGATCACTGATACTCCATATCATAGACAGTTAATTTGAAATGGAAATGGATACATAAGATGGTAGAGGAACAACTTCAGCAGTGGATACTCTTTGTTTACCTCACCCCATTTTACTTTGTTAGTATCCCCTACATACTCTCAATTTGATGGATTGTGTCTATGAAGGGGGAGGTGATATAACGCACTCCAATAACACAGCAAGTTCTCAGAAAGAAGGGAGCATATTCTAAAGAAGGGGACAGGACAACAGGCAGCACAATCCAGTGCTAGATCATGGTTAGTCTAGGTGGTGTATGCAAATAAAGAACTGAACTTTGACTGGATTGTTTTATGTCATTCTTAGGCTAGGCCTGACATTCTTCTTGTTTAATGACAACATTCTGTTCCAGTGTCTTGGTCATTTAGCAAAACAGTCACTAGTGAACACATGAGAGAGAGAGAGACTGTAAAAATTAATGGTTACTGCCATCTCTTTCAGACAAAGTTTTCTCTTATAGTGTCCTCTGTCTGAACTTTTCCCCCCTGCCTTTTTTGTCTTCTTGCAGAGAGGAGAGATTGTTTAAACAAGCTATCTCTTTTCTAGTTTCTTTTCTCCGCAGAACAACACTTCCCTAAAAAGTGCTCACTGCAAGTTAACAAGCTCAGCTTTGTGGCCTTAATTAGTTAATTAGACCTTTTTGGTCTGCTCAAGTTGCCTCCTGAGGTTTTTTGTTGTCAGGCACATATGTGTGCATTGACTGGAAAATGAATTTTTTATTATCATTTATTACTGTTGTATTTGCAAATGGTTGCAAACCAATATAGTCACTAAATAAGAAGTTGCTATAGTCAGAAGTTACTAATCAGGAAGGATAACTGGTCAATGCCATATCCAGTATGTGTACATATGTGTTATTGCATGTGCGCATGTGTCTTGAAGTCAGTGATGATTCCCACCAAAGTGGCTCTTTTAACCAGAGAATCAATGCTTTATATTAGTTAAGATGCTAGACTAGGACCAGGGAGACTCCTTTCTCCAAGGCTGGCCCAAATTGGTGTCAATGGGGAATGAGAGTCCAGTCCCTGGATGCTCTTTTGTGGTGGGTTGCAGGGCTTGGTTTTTCTCCACTCCTTTTTAACATCTACATGAAACTGCCAGATGAGATCTTCTGTCACCATGGGATGAGGTATCATCAGTAAGCTGATGATAAGATAAAGATTTCCCCTGCCACTTGTGGCTGACTCTAAGGGGTGGTTCTCATCTCTGTTTCCCAGCCAAAGAGCATTCATCCAAAGACACTTTGATGATCATGTGGCCAGCATGACTATATGTCAAGGTGCACAGACACTGTTACCTTCCCATCAAGGTGGTGCCTATTTATCTAC
>JANHZU010006855.1:27005-40507 GCA_032468055.1 Acrochordus granulatus | reverse complement strand
GCTCCATCATATCAGCCAGTTCTCTTCCTTTACCTGTCATAATGCCAACATTTAAGGTTCCTACTCTCACCTCTACACTTCTACCCTTTATCTTCTCCTGCTTTCTCTGGGCACACCTACCCCGTCTCCTTCTCCTCCTTTGTCCAACAGTAGCATACTTGCCAGCGGTGCCCTGTTGGTTAAAAGTACCGCTGGCAACCCAGGCCTCGACCGATCCTGTATGGAAATCTGTTTATTTGCATATTAAGTCAGCATAGGTTTTACACCAGATGCCTTTCCTGGCGCAACCCTCCCCATTTATCCAAGCTTGGGACTGGCACTAGGGCTAAACCTCAGTGGCTGGGTTATGTAGCATAGCTCCAGTGATCTACTAAAAATATGTGTGAAGATAGGGATGAATTGTGCAGCACACATTTTCAGGCAGGAAGAAGTCACATCGTCTGGGCCAAGTGCTTTGCTGATTTTTTGTTTTTGAAGGACACTTTGGACACCTTTTTCCACCCCCCATCATCAGGGGTGGGGGCCCAGAAGGAGGGATGGATGTGGTTGTTGAGGAAATACCTGCCGTTAATGTGTCTGAGGTGGGGTTGTTAGTGGTAGGTAATGGTGGCTGTTTCTCAAATCTGCAGTAGAACATATTCAGGTTGTCTGCTAGTTGATGGCTTCCCTTAACAGAGGGTGATGGGCTCCTGTAACCAGTGATATTCTGTAGGCTTCTCCACACAGCAGGATCATTAGCTGAAAGTTGATTTTTTAACTTTTCAGAATAGTTCCTTTTTGCCTGATCTCTCTAAATCAGTGTACTTCTTGGCCTAGCTATACAGGATTCTATCCCCTTTCCTTGAGGCTTCTTCTTTGTCACAACAAAGCTGCTTGAGTTTCACTGTGAATCAGGGCTTGTTGTATGTGCACAAGGTTTTGGTAGGCACACAGGTCTTCACAAAAGCTGATGTATAATGTCACAGTATCAGTAAGTTCATCCAAGTCTGCTGAAGCAGCTTCAAATGCAGACCAGTCTGTGCAATCAAAGCAGGCCTGCAGCTTAATTTTGCCTCCTCGAACCATCTCTTCACTGTTCTGAACACAGGCTTTGCAGTTTTAGGTTTCTGCCTGTAGGTAGGAATGAGGTACATCATAGAGTGATTGGAGAGGCCAATGGATGCACAGGGGACTGAGCAGTAAGTACCTTTTATTGTAGTCCAGCAATGATCTAGTGTATTCTTGTCCCTAGTGGGGCAGCTGATATGCTGTCTATATTTGAGTAGTTCATGGATGAGATTTTCTGTTAAAATCTCCTAAGACAAAGTCTGGATACTTTTATTTTGTGTGAATTATAAGGTCAGCTAGGTTCTGTAGCACCCCACTAATATAGACTCCAACCAGAATGAGGGAGGCAAACTCCCATGGAGAATATGGTTTACAGTTGATGATTGATGCCTTTATGTTTATGTTGCCAATTTTCTTTAGCACTGAGACATCTTTACACCAAGCTTCATTTATATAAAAACAGATGCCCCATTCTCTTTTTTCCCCAGATGTCTCAGTCACCCAGTCTGCTCTGAGAATCTGAAACCCTGGAATCTGTATTGCTGTATTCAAAACAGTCCTACTGAGCCAAGTTTCTGTGAAGCAAAGTGCTGCAGAACTTGCAAAATCAGCATTTGTCCAATTTCTGAGGAGCAATTCATTTATTTTGTTGATTAGAAAATTCAAACTTATTAGGTGAATGGATGGAAGCTGTGCATGTAATCCTTTCCTTCTCAGCTTGACTAGCATACCCCTATACTTTCCTCTTTTTCCTCCTGCACTGTTACTTACCCTTCTCTTTCTCCAACCCTTCTTTCTGGAACAGCTAGCATAAAAATTGGTTGACGTTTCAGTGTCATGCAGTTGTGAGCATAAGAAGTGTATCAAATGCAAGGATTGCAAGATACCAAACTGGCTCAAGAGTTTACACATGCTGTACATCCACATATGTGTCATATCCTATGAGCTTATATATACGCCTTGGTAGGTAGCTTTGATTCTGCCATTTTTCTTAGAAACCCACATTGTTTTGGTGTCAGTTTTTATTCTTCCAATTTTCAGATTCAGATACTTTATTGGCCAAGCATGGTTAGACACACAAGGAATTTGGCTCACTTCTTTTAATAAATTTTTCTATAGTTTAACCTAATTGTTTTGCTATATTTCTTGTCTGCCTATCAAATACAAAGCCAGGTACTTTACTGACTCTATTATCTGGCAGCCAGATTCTTTTCACAGGAAATTTTCTTGCACAATGTAATTATTTTTGTGTTTTGAATTTTGATTTTTAACTCCAAAGCCTTGGATTATGTTCATCAGCCGTTTTATTGCTTTTTTCACTCGATCACCTACATAACATTTAAGCTAGTATTTCTCTCAGTGGATTTTGAGACCAGGGGATAGACCATCACTATGAAGTAGAATGCTTCTTCCTAGATGGAGAAAAAGCTTTTGATAACATGCAGTGGCCATTTGCAGTAAAAATTCTGGAGAAGAGTTCAAAACCTGGTTTAAAAGTATATAGGTCACCTTTTTAATGTAATCCTATATGTAGACATCAGCCTCTCCTAGAGAAGGGACTTTTAGAGGTTGGGGAAGGGGTTGAAACTGAGGAGGCCCAGAGTCATAAAGATGGTTTACCTTGGGCAGCAAAGCTCTGGGAGCAATTTGGGGCCCAACATTCTGTCTCACCCCAACTATCTCAGTTATTGTAGGGAGGAAAAAGTTAGAGGAGAGAATTGCACTTCCACCCCATTGAGATATCAAAGGAATGGCAGGATCAAACTCCCAGAATTTCAGGACAGAATGGCTTTAGAGCAGAGGACATGCTGGCATTATTGGCAGACAGACTTTAGAACAGAGGGCGTGCCATATGGTCTCTTAATTTTTCTCCTAGGCTCCCAAGCATCCGCCTTGCCCGTCCCCGGTTTGTGATGACTGCAGAATGCAAGTCACCAGTTGTCTTACACCGGCGCTTTGTAGTCACGTACACACTTATCAACAACTTGCAGGACTTTTTGGCGGTGCGCTTGGTGTGGACACCAGAAAGTTCTGCTGCAGGTGAGTGGCAGGGAGGCAGCAGCAGGATGGTTACCAGGGGGTGAGGACTGACTTGTCAGGCAGACAGGTGGAGCAGGAGCTGTTCTAGAGATCTTTGTCTGATTTGCAGCATATAGGGAGCAGGCAGGGAGTTGAATAGGGATCCCTGAGCATTGGTTTAGGAGCATGCTGGGTCTTTGGACATTTCTGAACAGCTCTTGTTCTGCCCATGGTCTCTTAGGGAAGAAGCTGGTCTGCGATGAATATCGTGCCACGCAAGACCCTCAAGACTCAATTGTGTGCCACACCCCTCTCAACAATTTGGGATTCTCCCGCAAGGGCAGCGCTCGCACATTCTGTGTCACGTTTCAGGCTCTGCGCACTGGCTTGTTTGAGGTAAATGCCCACACACACTGCACACACTTTGGCAAGACATTAGCTGGCTTAAGACACCAAGATTTTCTTGCCAACTGTGAGATGATACATCTTAAGTCCAATTTCAGCATTGCATTGCAGAATGCACACAATCAAGATCAGCTGTGTCCTTCTTTCTCCTTTCCCCACCTGCCTATCCAGTTGTCCCAGCACATGAAGCTGAAGCTTCAGTTTACAGCAAGTGTTTCCAACCCACCCCCAGAGGCCCGGCCAGTCTCCCGCAAAAGCAGCCCTGGGAGCCCAGCAGTCCGGGAGCTGGTGGGGCGTCATCAGGCCAGCCTTGGGCGCTCTCAGAGTTTCTCGCACCAGCAGCCAGCACGGGGACACCTCCTGAGGTGGGTGCGATATGGGATGCTCTCTCTTGGGATGGGAGGCAGGAACGAAGTGGCTGGAGAGACTCAACACTGGGCTCTGTGGACGCGAAGCATGTTGAGGAGTAAAAGAGATAATCTGCTGATGTGCTTCTCTCTCTCTTTTTCCACCCCTTCAAATAGGTCAGGAAGTGTCATGGAACGCCGGGCCATAACTCCCCCTGTAGGCTCCCCTGTGGGCCGCCCTCTTTACTTGCCTCCAGACAAAGCTGCTCTTTCTCTTGACAAAATTGCCAAACGAGAGTGCAAGGTGCTGGTACTAGCACCTGTCACATGACAGGGGGTCCGTCCCTGCTCCGCAGAAAGGATAAGGCTGGCTGCATTCAGCCTCCCCCTGGAACCAACTCACAGTATGTGCCACCTCTCTTCAGGCCATGGACTCAGAAAAAGTTATCCAGCCACTTCACAAGACAGCCCCCTTCTTCCAACCATGCCCATCTCTTTAGATAGGCCTCTGAGGCTGCACCCTTGCCAAGTCTTTCCTGACTGTGCCACAGCTCACCTTACCTTTCCAGGGACTTTTGCCTGTCATACAGCCCTTTCATGCTCCTTCAGCTGAGCAGCAAGGAGAAATTTTCACTCTCCTATGGGGGAACAATCTGAAAGCCAAGCAAGAACAGTTACCCTTATCCACAAAGCAAAGGTATGGACAGCAGCAGCAATTAAAAGGCAAAGTGACTCCAGTTCCTGCTGGAAGGATACTAACTGCTGGACATTCCCAAGCTGATTTTTCTTTTTTATATTGGGTGAGGCCATGTGATGAGACTTTGAAGAAGATGGCTCCTTTCCAGAGCCATGCCATCTTCCTTTTTTCATAGTATCTGCTGTAATTTTAGATGGAGGAGGGCAAGTTGTGACCCTCCCCTACCTCATCATCTCAGGCACAGGTCCCCTTCCATCGCACTTTATTTAATTTTTGTTATTTATATTTTTTTATTTGCTCAGAAGCAACTCCAACTCTGTATGTATGTGCTTATGAATAAACTTCACTGGCTGGCCGGCAACAACATGGTAATGAACCTCTTTGGTGAGGAATAAGGGATGACTTCTGGCAATAGCCTGAACAGGCTCCTCCATCGTTCTTCCTCTGCTTCTGAACAGAACACAAATTTACCTGATCTTCCAAATGCAGTCAGACATAATAATCAGACTGGAATACTATTGGTTATCTAGTTCCAGCTAGCCAAAAGCAGCTAGCAAGCATATACTGTGGAAGCTGGTTCACTGGAGCTTTGTTTCCCTTTGGAACAGTAAATGGCATACAAAATGCTTGGCAGATGCTTCTCCATAGGTTAATTCCTACTGAAGAAGCATCTCACTGAGATGATCAGGAAGTGAAATATTTTAGCATCCTTCAACAACATGCCAGGCATTTGTGTAGGAGTGGGTCCATTCCCACAGTGGAGATAAATGGCAGGAAAGGGTTGACCTGGGAAGTAATTGTGGCTGCATCAGGATATTCTTGCCTGGAATGATAAAACACACCAAGGTAGTTCCTAGAAAAGAAAGGGGTGCAAGCTTGTAAACTCTGTGTCACTCTCCTTCCAGTTTCTTCCTGGGAGGAGAGGGAGGAAGGTGCTGCTTAGAGAACCTGGCTCTGATTGCTTGTGGGGGGCTCTGGAATGAAGTAGTTATTGCAGGGAGGAGAGATAGTAAGAAGGACCTGGCCACGGAGGCTGCTCTGCCTCAGGCCTTGTGATGTGATAAGCTCTCCAGAAGATGGGGATGGCAAAGCAACAGCTGAAGATCAGGCTCCTGGGTGCATTGCTTCTAAATTGCTTTATTGTCCGCCATTCAGCACCACGCCCTCATCCCAGGACACACAGTTGCCTACTCAGACGATCACGGGCTCTGGGACGCTGTTGAGCCGTTTCACCACAAAGAGTTTTTGACCGGAGATGGTCGCCAGGAAGGAGTGTTCCCCGAAGACAACTGCGGGAGGAGCGGGGCCGTCAGCAGAGCCCGGCGGTCCGGACCCCGCGCCGCCCCTCCCGCCCAGCCATTCACCTGAGACGCGGCGGAAGGGCACCTCCGGGCCGCGCGGTAGTCGGAAGGCGCACGCCGTGCTCACCAGCTCCGCGATCGCGCCTGCCGTGCGCTCGTCGTTCTCCAGGTCGCCGGCCGACTGCGAGGAGAGGGACGTCAGGCACAGTCGTCCCCAGAACTCCCGCCCCGCCCCGCTCCTACCCACCCGCTCACCGCCAGGACGGCGCCATCGCAGATGACCAGGTAGCCGGTCTGGTCAGGGATGCGCTCCAGGCCCTGCGTGAGGGCCGCCGCCGCCGCCGCCGCCGCCGCCGCCTGTCAAGAAAAAGGGGCTCGGTGACCGTCGACGCCCACCCCCCGTCCTCCCGCTCGTCCCGCCGAAGCTCACCATGTTCGGCCCGGAAATGCAGAAGAGATACAGCTACCGCACCAAGCCAGCCGCGGCACCGCCCACTGACTTCCAACAGAAACGGAAGGGGCCCTCCTACCGGGAACCGCCAATTGCACCTCTCCAGCGGAAATTGGCATCCGCACAGCACGCCCTTCCGGTGCGGAGCGCGTGGGCGGAAGAGACTTCAGCCCGGGGATGCGCGACGTCCGGGGCGGCAGCCTGCCCTGCTTCTCCACATCTGGCGGTGTGGCGGCAGCTTTCCTTTTCCTTCCGCTGTTTTCTTCTTCTAGCACCTTGCGTTCCCGCCAAAGCTCGGGCGCTCCCAGCTACGTCCTCTTTCATTGGTCCGGAGACAGGCGGCCTCTTCCCTGCTGGGAGGCGCCGGGCAGCCCCGCGCGCCCCTCCCGCCATTGGAAGGAAGCGGGGCCTCTCCCGCCTGCCTCCCCCGTTTCCGGCCTCCTGCAAGCCTGAGCCGACGCTGCTCGCGCGTGGTTTGTTTGTACTTCCATCGCACTGCGTTTTCCGTCGGCTTCCTCGTTGTCCCAGCTACATCCTGACGGTCCGCTCTTGCTGGAAGGCCCAAGTTGGGCGACGTGCTGGTTTATCAGGGGAGGATGCTTGCTGCCTTTTGCACCACAGTCCAGCCTCAACGCTGCGATACGGCGTGTGGGTGCTCAGGTTGCGGAGTCAGGTTAATATCCGAGTACTGTGAAGCCACAGCAGGTTCATGCCAGCCCTGAGCGAAGCAATGGAACTTTCCTCTTGGATGAGGAAAACGGGCAAGGGAGCTATGAATCAGTGGGAAGACTGAAGAAGCGTGCTACAAACCAGTTTTCTGTGGAGAAGAGCTCCGCTGGCCAGAGGACTGACTCAGTAGATCAATCCTGTCGACGTGGTGAGCAAGGCTTCTGGATAGCTGGTGGAGGCCAGTCTTCCCCATAGCCCAATCCAAATGAGAGAGCAATGCACCTTAGCGGCATCAAGATTTATTGACAAAAAGGTCCGCTAAGAACAGCTGCTATAGACTCCCATGACAACCACACCTACCTCTGGCCATAACAATGTTCAAGATAAGGATGCCTACAAGAATGGTCAGAGCCAGCAGCGGTGCCACTGTCAAGGCCACGTGGATGGCAGTGGTGACCCCAAAGGCAAAGAGAGAGTCTGCTGACAGAAGTCAGGCTGGTCAAAGGCCTTGTAATCTGGGGGATAGATGGAATAGACCCACACATTACCTGTTGGAGGAGAGAAAAGAAAACAGAAGGAGCTGCAGGTTCCTGCTCTTTTTTGATACCTCATATTCAGTGCCTCTGAAGTTAAGCCATTGCTCAGTCTGGGGTCAGAAACAACTGTTGGAATTCCAGTGGGGTTTTCTCAGTGGTGCTGGGCAATAAATCCAATTTTTCTTTCACACATTTCTACAGCACACCATACATCCAGAATTTTTAAATTATAGTTGGGTTGAAAATACTTTTATTAATGTATATTATATAATAACAGGATGCCCTGTTAGATTCCAGCCAGAGTAGAGTATCCAAGAGTTTACTGCTGCTTTCAATAAAAATTCTGATTGAAGGGCTTTAGTTTAGGTTTGGAAGGATCCTATTCTCTATTTGTCTCCCTCACCATCACAACCGGGTTATTAGGCTGTAAAACAAAGGCTGTAAGACATGCAGCTACATGCACCTCCCTGGAAGAAAAAGCTCCACCCCCAGCTGAACAACTCCATTCAGGAGACCCACTTACCTGCAATGAACCAGGCACAGAGGAAGAGGAAACCAGCCCCCCGGAAACAGCTGACTAAAGTGCTTGGTTGATTGGTGCCATCCCCACAGGGAATACAGCTGAGGAATAGGAGCAGGAGTGTAAGTGCGCTCAGGACGAGCACATAAATGGGAAGGAGAGGCTGCCAGGGACACTGGCCAGAGTAGACTGTTCCTGGGGATGCAGGAGTAACAAATTAGCACTTTAGTTTCCTGGACCTTCCAGCAGCATCATGCAACCCAGATCCCTCCTATTGGCTCCTCCCAAACCCCAGTACTTTCCTGTGTCAAGAGGAGCCCACATGGATTAAGCAGATGAATAAAGACCCATTTCTGAAGTCTGGAAGGCAACTTGGCAGCCTTCGCCACTTCCAGCTAAAGAATACAAGTGGGCCATGGCTGCAACAGGTTATCTGTACTCCAACCCAGGGAGATGCACAAAATGCAGGTATAGGTGGAAGGTGAGCTCAGAAATAAAGCAGCCTAGGCATTCCATTGCCCAGTTCAGATGCAGCCTACTTCCACAGTCCAACAGCAAGGATGGCCTGCAAACTTGCCTCTATGCCCAAGCCTTTTTGCAAGGAGCTCCAGATCTAGGAGGGAGGATAGGAAAAGGCACACAGCCTGAAGCAAAGGCAGATATTGTAGTCACCAAACTACTCTGCAGAGCCACACTCAGCACTGGCTTCTTTGGAAGGGCAGCCCAGCTGGCCTTCTGAGCACCATATCTTAAGGCCCTGGTTCACGAAGCACATCAAAGCACAATACCAATTGTGCTTTGTAAACCAGGGTTTGGGTTGTATCAGCTCCAGTAGTTTCTCAAGCTTCCTCAACAAATTAGGAATGAAGTAATAGCAAATTGTATAAAGGAGGCTATCAAGTTAAAGACTTGATAGTTAAAGACAGATGCTCCAGAGTGGGCCCAGTAGAGGATTTAGCACCTCCAGAGGGAGGACATTAAGAAATAGGGAAAACAGACCAAAGGGGCTGTGCAGAGACAGGGACAGGCATGAGGATTTCATTCACCAATGACAATTCCTGCAACAGGCAACACAGCAAAGAGAAGTCTTCTTAAGACTGGAGGAGAAAGATATTAGATTACTGTAGAGATGGGGGAGTGGGAAGTATCAGCAAAACGAAAATGTAGAGAACAGCCTACCCCTCAAGAGGAAGTGAATGGAGGAAGACTCTTCAGCAGCCCTCAAGAGAGGCCTCTCAGGCTGAGACTCCTCAGTCATGGCAGCTGCTGGTGTCAATAGAAGGGAGAACCAAGAGTGGTGACTGCCCTTCCACTCTCCCCACATCCCCTTAAGTAGCTTCTGCTTCGTAGGCCTCCTGACCCAGGTGTGGCCCACCCTCAGGCAATTACACTTGAAACAAGGGGAGGGGCCTAGAATCTTCGAGGGAGGAAGGGGTGCAGAGTTGGACTCCTCCCTCCTTTGAGGATGATGCCATGGTGGGGTGAGGAGAGCAGTGAACTACTTGGGTGGGAGGGTTAGGTCACCTCTTCCTATGCTTGCCTCTCAGCTGACTGGATGATGAGGCAGGCTGCAGGCCAGGTTCAGAAATGACTGGAATGAGAGACAACCAACCAAGACAAAATGGAAGTACTTGAAAAGCAGGAAACTGGGCTTGGGGATCATGGTCAGTATGCTTTGGATGGTCCTGCACTGCTATGGAGGTAGGCTGTTTGAACTAAAGCTTTTGTTGGACTGCCAAAAGATGGCTTGTGCTATCCCTCCCAAATCACATTGCCCTTCACTCTCATGCCTATAAGATACTCTGTAGGGCTTCTCTTGAAAAGGGTGCAGAAGCTGCATTTCTGCTATTAATTGGAGTAAGTGCTCTCACTATGCCCATCCTGAAGAAGCTATGCAACTACTCAGTTGCTCATTGGCTCAGTTTAAGAGGCTAGTTTTGATCTTTAGGCCCATATGAAAACCCACCCCAGGGGGCAGCAGACTAGTTCTGCTTGGTTCCAAGAACAACAGCCAGGATGCATCCATTCAGGCACCAGGAACTGAGGTTTATTCAAAGGAGACATTTACTGGCCTCATGACCGAAGCTGAATCTGGCCTGTACAACCTCAGCAAGCCTTGGAAGATGCCCTGGCCTAGGGGAGAGACCCTTTGCAGCACATTGCTAGGCCAAAGTGTGTGCTCCCTGGAGGGCTATTCCTGCCCCCTGCCACTGTCAGCAATTAGAGTATCTATACATGTAGTTCCTTTCCCAGTTATTATGCTGATTTTATCATTTGGGTTCTTTGTCACCAGAGGCAGGTCTCCCACCCAGTTGGCCTTTGCTGACCTGACCCAAAAGCTGTTACCCCACAGCAAAATTGTTGGGGTGCCATTGGGGCCAGGAGAGTCCTCTGCACAGGAATGCCTTCAGCCCCTTCTGCCCCCCCCAAGGCATCAATATTCTTCCTGTCCTGCACAGCTCCATCCTGCAGGTTCTTGGATCTTGGTGGGTGCATTTTATGTGGCTCTAGCCACCCCAGTTAAGCTGTATGCATAGCCAGTCACACTGGCAGCAGAGGCTGGGCCATACCTCTCTCCTCAATGGAGCAGATGTCCCCTCCCCTGCTCAGGGATGCCCAAAAGTGGAAAAGAGGTAAAGGGATAGGGGAGATTGGGAGATTGGCCACCCATGCAACCACATGGTGTGCTGGACTGAAGCTCTGCTGCTACAATTTTACCATGAGGCCTGCCCTCCCATTCCCCAGCCCCTAAGCACACCTCAACATTGTCTAGGGAGGAGAGCATGGCCCAAATGGGAGCCAAACCCTTGCTGGGAGAAGGGCTCCTGAGACCCAAGGGACAACAGGTACCCTGGACAATTTACCTGAATCAGAGAAGTCTCAGTGGGGAGATAGAAATGGGCAAGCAAATATTCTGATGCCACCTCACTCTTCCTTTCCACCCTGCCAAGGAGCAGCTGACTTCTACTTCCTGCTGCTGCCCCTCAACTCCACCCTGCCTTCAGAAGCAAGCCACTCCTTTGTAGAAAGCTGGGCTGTGTTAAGGCCAAAGTGGCTGAGGAGATGGCCAACCCTCCTGCTTTGGTGGCTCTTTCCCCAACCAAGGAGACCCTTCACAAAGTCCCAAGAAGAAGGCAGCTTTGTAACTAATGAATTACAGCTCAATTTAGTAATAGACCAAATATTTGCCAGGCAAGTACAAGGCAGCTTTTCTACATGCTACCAGTCCCTGGGAAGAGAGGAAGATGGTGTCCAAAGATCAGGTGGGCAGGATACTGTGACATAGCAGCAAGAGTGATTAGCTCCCCCCAACAGCCCACTCCAACTGCATGAAGACCAAAGAGATTTAATAGGCACTTACATTTTAAGGTCCACTAAGTCAAGGATTGACTATAACCCATTTTCAGCCTTTGCAGACCCTTCTGAACCAGCCATGGGCCTGGAGTCACTGTATCTCATGCCCCCAAGCAAGCATATCAGCTGCTGCAGAAAGACAGCTTTTCATGAAATGCATTAACATTTTCTTCACTGGAGAGTACTTGTGTTTTCTGACAGTCTTCCCAGGACTTCCTGGCTCTGTGCTGGCCAGTCCTGGCTGCCCATCTTTCCTGCAGTACCCTTCTAGATGTGCTCAAACATACTGTCCTCAGGTTCAACTGCCATGAAGCCAAGGGGAGCTTTAAGCTCTGTTCTGCTTGCCAGAGATGCCTTGCATTGCAAACCTCTAGGCAACAAGTCTGGATGAAATTCAAGAGCAACTCTGGTAAGGGGACAGAGACAGAAGCCTGTGCCATTTCCTTGCCCCTACACCTTCTTTTTCCCTTCCCTTCCTGGCAGGCCTCTTTGAGAAGCATAACTCCCCTAGGGAAAGAGCTAGGGGCTTAACATCTCTTCTTATAGTCACTGGAGAATAGCTCAGTGAACCTGGGGGTGAAGCAGATATCTGGCTGAGCCAGGCAGGAGATTGAGATAAGGCTGCGTGTTGAAGAGGTAAAGCTAACAAGCATGATTGTTATCTGCACGCCCACGCCCCCCCAAAGGTTCCCAGGCTCATTGCCTGGCCCACCTGGAATAGGACAACTAAATGAATTATAAAAACTTTCTGATCCCACTGGATATCTGGAAAGGGAAGCAGCAACATTCCTTCAGGCTACCTCCACAGCCTCACAGTGGCAGTTGTCTTCTCACCCTCTCTTTTACCCTCTTCTCCCCAAGCACAGCTGATGGCTCCCCAGTGTATCTGAAGTTTAGCCACAAGATCAGAATAATGGCAGGATTCCCCAGCACTCTCTGTAAATGGCCTGCTTTTCTGGAAGCAGTCAGCCAGCAATCAGATTCAGATATTTTTTGGCCGAGCATGGTCACTGTCCCCACAATTGACAGGATCCCTGTTTCTGGTCCATTACCCCTCTGCCATATCCTTAATCATGTGTCTACCACAAGGAGTCCCCACTTTGAACAGCTGCCTCAATCATGGTTGAAATGGGATCTTCTGTTCTTCAAAGGCCAGAATGTTACAATTAAGGTGGTCCAAAAGCCAACATAATGGACCACGGCAGCACCTAGTGGATTGCAGCAGGCAAGGAACCACTCATCTGGCCAGAGAAGGAGGCACTGAGACTATAAACTAGGAAACAGAAGGTAGGGCTTTTTGAAGGTTTTCTTCACCAGCTTCCTTCAGATTCCTCAAATGCTTTTGTGCTTAGCCAACCTGGATACAATCTTACCCAAAGACATCCCAGAGCTCCCTGGAGGTAATGCTCCAACAGAAGATGTGATCACCAAACATCACCAATACTGCCCCCAGCTAAAAGCTGCAACACTTTTCAGCTGACCATGTCATTTTGGACAGGACCATCATTTCAGGAGCCAGCAGCTGTTCTAACCCAACGGCACCTTTATTTCCCCTCAATTGTGCCACATGTCAAGTATTGTCACTGGTTCATGCTATGGCATCTGAGCCTGAAAAATCCCCAGAAGTACAGTGCCTGTGAGTCAGCAGAAGAGGGAGTGTTGTCCTGATCCTAAAATAAGTCTCCTTAACCCAGCTGCCCCTCCCCTATTGCTTTTGAGATCAATAAACACTTGCCAGGGGACCCGCCACTTAGCCAGGAGCCATCCATGACTCTCCTTGATTGACCCCTTTATTCAGCATTGTCATCTGCTTGCACTGCCCCCTGCCCAAAGACCTGGAACGGAGCCCCATGCCCAGGTACGATGACGTCAGCGATGCTCAGAATGTGGGCGCGGCTCTCTGCCTGCCGGGCAGGGTCTTCGCTCAGGGCTGCCCACACCCCCTCGTCGTCTTGGTGCTCGAATAGGTCTCCAGCCACCACCACACTGCCCACGGAAGTGCCCAGGACCAACAGGCTGACGTCGCTCCTTGTGTGGCCGGGCGTGGGCAGCACCTCCAGGTGCCCCGCGTGGATCGGGTAGGGAGCTCCGTGGCGCAACCTCGTGGGAAGGTAGCGCCCCCCCGGCTGGCAGACGTCCGTGCCCACGATCAGTTC
>JANHZU010006855.1:14875-26905 GCA_032468055.1 Acrochordus granulatus | reverse complement strand
GGCCTGTTCCGGCCTCGGCGCGGAAGCGCCGCGCCTCCCCCGGGCGGGCGATGGCGGAGGAGAAGAAGCCGAAGGTGGGCAGTGCGCAGCTCCCCACCGAGTCCATGAAGGTGATGGCCGAGGCGGTGGGCATCGGGCAGATGCCCGAGGAGACGTGCCAGCTGCTAGCGGACGAGGTCAGCTACCGCATCAAGGAGATCGCGCAGGTAGGAGGCGGCGGAGGTGGAGGGGGGGATCCCTCCGCGGCCCCCGCCCACCGGCTCTCTCTCCGCAGGACGCGCTAAAGTTCATGCGGATGGGCAAGCGGCAGCTGCTGACGATGGGTGACGTCGACCTGGCTCTCAAGCTGAAGAACGTTGAGGTGCTCCAGGGGTGTGCTGGGCTCGGCCCCGAGGGATGGCGGGCGGGCGGGCACCGTGGGGCCTCCCTCGCTCATTCAGCTCCCCTCTTCCTCCTCCTCCTGGTCCAGCCGCTCTACGGGTTCCACACCCAGGAATTCATCCCGTTTCGGTACGCCAGCGGGGGAGGCCGCGAGCTCTACTTCTACGAAGAGAAGGAGATGGACCTGAGCGACATCATCAATACGCCCTTGCCCCGGGTCCCCCTCGACGTGTGTCTCAAGGGTGAGAGTGCACTTGGGGGCTGCCAAGGCCACCTCCTCTGATTCCAGCCTGGAAGTGGTATTTCGAGGACGTGCACATTGGGGCAGTTAACTTTCAATACCTGTCACGACAAGATGGGTGGTTCTGGCAGAGATTGCCAGTCTTGATGAGAGCTCTGCTTTGCTTTTTAAAATCCTCCTCCACTCCAAATGGGGCAGAGAGATGCCTCTCTCAGGACAGATACCTCCATGCCAGGAGACGGAACACAGCATCCTCCCTCAGGAGCCAAGCTGCTCCTATGCTCCAAATTCTCTTTCCTTGGGTGGGGTCCTGAGTGTTCTTGGAGAGCACAGGAACCAGCTGGAAAGCCACCAGAGCCATCAAGCAAACTGGCTTCTCTGGTCTTTCTTTCTGACAAGGTGACTGAGGAAATGGTCTGGAAGACACAGTCTCCTTGCACCCATATGGATGTGCTTGGGCAACTGTCCATGGGAGGATGCCCCAATGGGAGTAATTAAAGCATGCAGAACTTTGCCTGCACCTTCGCACTGACTGCTGTCTTGAGGTGCCCCCTTTTGACCTGTGGCCACAACAAGAGGGCAATGACCAGATTAAGCCACAGGGCCTATGGGCATATGTGCCTCAGTGTATCATGCTATTGAGCAATGGGATTGCAGGAGCAGAATCAGCCAAACTGGAAGGCATTGAAATATTTTATTTTTATTATATTTATTAATTTGTCAATCCTACCTTTATTATTTTTATAAACAACTCAAGGTGGCAAATATTTAACACATCTTTGTCCTATTTTCCACACAACAGCAATCCTTTGAGGTGGGTTGGGCTGAAAGAGAGTGATTGACCCAAGGTCACCCAGCTGGCTTTCATGGCTAAAGTGGGATTTGAATTTACAACCTCCGGGTTGCTAGTTTGTTACCTTAACCACAAGACCAGACTGGCTCTCCACCTAAATATCCTGAAGTCTTTGCTGTTTTATGCTTAGTTCTAAACTGTTAACATTTGTCCTTCCTGATCTGCCTTTGCATTTGGCTCTGTAACACAGTGGAGGAGAGATCAAGCCAGGATTTTGCACATAGTTATCTCCGTCTCTTTGACGTTTCTCACCTTTTTTCTAATAGCACACTGGCTGAGCATTGAAGGAGTTCAACCTGCAATCCCAGAAAATCCACCTCCTGGTGAGTGACAAACCCTGGTGGGAAGACACAACTGGGCAGGCAGCTTTCTACTTAAAGCAGCCATTGTAGCTCAGCCATGATCCTAAGCCATCTCTTCCCGCTGCAGCCCCCAAGGAGCAGCAGAAAGCCGAGGCTACCGAGCCTTTAAAGGCAACCAAGCCGGGTCAGGAGGAGGATGGTGCTCTCAAGGGCAAAGGACAGAGTGCCACCACACCTGATAGCAAAGGTTAGGCTAAGCATGGCTTGGGGAGACAGGGTGGATGGGGAGCAAGGGGCAAAGATTAAGCCTCCTTGCTTTAGCAGCCTTGGATGAGATCTGGCCATCACAGACAAAGTGGGACAAGGCAATCTTTTTCTCACCTGATGTTCAGAAAAATACCAATGGTCATCCTTGATCATTCCAGCCAGTGCCTGCATTCAGCAAAGAATCTGGCTTTGCCAGGCATTCAAACATCCACCTTGATATTGATGGTTGGGATGCTTTGTGGAAGAGAGGCAGGCAGCTGCTGGTCAGGATGTGTTCCAGAGTGATGGGAGAAGGCAGGCATCTCCCACAGATCTCTTGAAGTCAATACCAGCCCTCTTCTTCTTCGTCCCTCCCCTGGAGGAAATTTTGACTATCATGATGTCATTGGACACCATGTTCTTTGCTGTACCTTTCTGTCTTGACTTTGAGCCACCCACAACTTACTTCCTGTGGCTGTACTTCATGGACTAATGATGTGTGCCTTCTCAGTGGCTACTGGCAGGTCAACCCCAATAGGTAGGACTCTGCTTGGAGAAACAAGGATAATGCATAGCCAAGGTCCATCTATGTCTTTACCTTCTGCTCATCTGCACAGCCAAAGAGAAGAAAGGGCCGCTTCTGGAAGGAGCTCCCCTGAAGTTGAAGCCACGCAGCATCCATGAGCTCTCCGTGGAGCAGCAGCTGTACTACAAGGAGATCACGGAAGCCTGTGTTGGGTCTTGTGAAGCAAAGCGAGCAGTGAGGACCACTGGACATCTCAGTTATTTGTAGACAGTTGCCCCTCCCTCCCTCACCCTCGGGGTAGATCACCCACTGGAGAAAAGGGTGATCATGCACTTCTGCAAGGCAAGGCAGCCAGGGTGTCATCTCCAGGCCAAGTTCTGGCCACCACCTCTGCTTAATGGCAGAGATCATTTTGGTCCAGCTTCTTATCCTTTGGCCCTCATCTTTGCATGTAACACAAATGTGTGAAATCTCCCTTGTCTGCCTAAAATGTGGCATTTGAACATGTCCCTGGAACTGCCCAGTCTTCTTGTGAATGCTCTTTGTGTGGGAGAGTCCAAAGGTGGCCCATTCCATTTGATAGGTTTGCATAAGAGCCCCCTTCAGGTCTTACCCACATTTTTTTCTCCCCAGGAAGCCCTCCAAAGTATTGCCACAGACCCTGGCTTGTACCAGATGTTACCCCGGTTCAGCACATTCATTTCTGAAGGGGTAAGGAGAGAGAATGGGGACTCCAGGTTCTTTTACTGGATCCTTGCTGTTGCTCCAAGCCACAGGTGATGGTTGAGCGATGAGGCAGCTTGGCTTCTGGTGTCCTTCCCATCTGGGGCCTTCTGTGCCCATAGCTATTTATAAGGGGGAGCTGTCCTAATTTCTCTGAGCTAGGAAGAGTTGCACTGAGTCAGCCTACTTATATGTGACCTTGGGTAGTTCTTGGGAGAAGTTAATTTTGCATACTGTTAAGCTCTTTGCAATAAATAGCCCACCATCTCCTTTGGATTTTTGGGGGATCCTGAGTGTCTGGGATGCCAACTGCCTGCTTTGCCCATGCAGAGTTTGAACACACTCAGAAATCAATTCTTGGAAGAGCTCTGCAAAGTCCCTGATTTATTCTTGGCAGTGGCAGAAAACACTCTTCTTTTTCTTCCTAGAATTGCCCCAAGCCTTGTAGAATGGGAAAGTTTCTGCAGAATTGGGAATAGGAGTGCAGCCTGGCATCTCGCTGTGCACCCGATGGGTCAGCATTCTGGCTCTAAGATGTAACTTGTTTGTAAATTGCTCAGCAGAGATACAGGGAGCCTTCTAGTTGGGAACCCCCAACAGCAAGGATGGTTCAGTTTATATTCATAGTTGGGTCTTTTCATATTCAGAATTCTTCACACACTCTTCTTTCCAGTCACTAACCTAGTGAAGCATCTAGATAAACCATCCATATGGTTTAGACCATATAAAAAAGATTATCCACCAGTGCTACGTGGTGCCTTGGAACTGTGCTGGTCTGAGACTGGCTTTTGACTGGTGGACTGTCCCAGAAGAATGGCCTGTCTTAGCACTCCTTTGCAATTGCAAATCCTATCTTGATAGGATTTGGGCACCTGCAAGCTGCCCGAGCAGCATTTCTTTGCTCAGGGCCAGTCCCCAATCTTCTCCACTGCATCTTTCACATGGTTGCTCAAATGAAAGACTTTTGCCTGGGGAAAGTGGACACAGAGCAGCATCTTCCAGGAGACTGACCTCATCATCACCTTTCTGCCCTCCAGGTGCGGGTTAATGTGGTGCAGAACAATTTGGCTCTTCTGATCTATCTCATGCGGATGGTCAAGGCCCTGATGGACAATCCAACCCTGTATTTGGAGAAATATGTGAGTGGGGATTTCTCTGGCATTTGGGCAGGGGGTAGAATGGGAGAGGAGGGGCTGGTGTTGATGGGCCTCTTCTCTGCTGCAGCTACATGAGATCATTCCAGCAGTCATGACCTGTATTGTCAGCCGCCAGCTCTGCCTCAGGCCAGATGTTGACAACCACTGGGCCCTGAGGGACTTTGCTGCTCGCCTCATTGCCCAAATCTGCAAGAATTTCAGCACCACCACTAACAACATCCAGTCACGCATCACCAAAACCTTCACTAAGGTGAGGGTCGAGAGAAGTCTGGGGCATTTTGCAGCCCTGGCTTTCATGCTCCTCCTCAGTCCTTTTCCTTTCCTTTGCTCACTAGAGCTGGGTGGACGAGAAGACGCCCTGGACCACGCGGTATGGATCCATCGCTGGCCTGGCAGAATTGGGGCCTGATGTGAGTGGAGCCCTGGGTTGAGCCAAGGGTGGGTTCTCTTGGGTCATCTTGGCCAGGGCCCAGACTCTGCTTCCAATGCTTCTTCCTAGGTGATCAAGACACTGATCCTGCCACGGCTGCAGGTGGAGGGCGAGCGTGTCCGCACTGTCCTGGAGGGTCCTGTGGTCAGCAATATTGACAAGATCGGGGCTGACCATGTCCAGAGTCTCTTGCTAGTAAGGAAGGGGCATCCCTCCCCTGAGCAGTCCATATTGTAGGCAATATGAAAAGGCTGAGTTGTCTCATCCTGATGGGTCTTCTTGCCCTCTAGAGAAAAGGGTTCTTCCAGATGTGCTGGGGGGGTGTCTTTCCTTAGAGGTTTTGTTTATATTTTTTTCTGTTCTTACCCCCACCCCACAGAAGCATTGTGCTCCAGTTCTGGCCAAGCTACGTCTCCCACCTGATAACCAAGAAGCCTATCGAGCAGAGTATGGTGCATTGGGCCCCTTGCTCTGCACCAATGTGGTGAAGGCACGGGCTCAGGCAGCTGTGCAGGCTCAGCAGGTGAACCGTACCACACTGACCATCACTCAGGTAATGGAGGACCCTCCTCGGTTTTCTCCAGTGTGACAGGAGGCACATAAAATCAGAGGGCCCTGCCCATTGTTTACTCTTCTCTTTTGCACAGCCCCGTCCAACACTAACCCTCTCCCAGGCAGCCCAGGGAGGCAGCAGTACCACACGGACACCTAGCATTATCAAGGTGCCTGGCTCTATCACTCTCCCTGTGCAGACTCTCGTCTCAACCCGTCCGGCTACCCCAACACAGCCATCCCCTCCACCCACCAAGTTCATTGTGATGTCTTCTGCCTCTGGCACATCCACCTCCCAACAGGTATGGGGGTGGGGCAGAGCATGATGGGGCAGGAGCAAAGATAGGCACTTTGTTGATATCCTCTCACCCTCACAGGTGATCACACTCAGCGGTGGCCCAGCCAGCACCTCCACTTCCCCCGTAACCAGCACAGTACCCAGCACACAACCCATTGTGAAGTTGGTTTCTGGTGGGCAGGCAGCCCCCAGTCCCCCCATCTCAGGCAGCGTCCAGAAATACATTGTGGTTTCTCTACCACCTGCTACAGAGGGCAAAGTGGGGGGCTCCCAACTTTCTCCCTCCTCTGCTCCGCCCAGTCTGGCACTCTCCAGTGGAAGCCTCAAGCAGGAATGCAGCAACAGCCCCCAACTGCCAGGCAGTGCCAGCACCACCACCAGTGCCACTGCCTACCTCACCAAAGCCAGTAATGGGGGCCAGAGCCTGGTGCCCGAATCCCCACAGCCTCCCCTATAGAATTTACAACCTGCCATCTGTGGGATGGGCTCGGGATAGTCTGGTGCTCTCTTCCCATGTCTCACCTCTTGGTGTAATGGGAGAAACTTCTATGGGTCAAGTATGTCCCTGTATCCAGGATTGGTCCTTCATCCTGTCTACCAATTTGAAATTGGAAATGGGGTGGGGCACAAGTAGTAAGAGTGCGCCCTCTACTACCTTTGACAAAATTCATTTGCTGTAAATATTTTGGGGGATCTAATAAATAAGTTTATTCAATGGCATGTGTGGTTTTGTGTAGATTGTATCAGAGGGGGTTTTGTTTAGAGGCTAGCAGGTAGCATAACCTGAGTGACAGGAGAGGATTCCAGGTGTCTATCCCCAAAACCAGTTGTGCTTCTTAAGGCCTTTGCTCCATCACTGAGGGCTAGACTGTTGTGGAATCCAGGAGATCAACCCCAGTTTCAGCACAGGACAGACTGGCAAATTTGCAGGGTGTATTGAGCTTCACACTTTCTAGATTTGCCAAGATGAGACCCTCTTGGCTCCAGTAGGGAGCTGTCTCCCTCCTCCTGTTGTGTTCCATCAGTAGGAGCTCAGCAGTGAATGTTGCAGCCATGTAACCACTGAAGCATAGGTGATACCCCAGACCCTGTTAGTAAAGGTGAAATGGGAATTGGGCGGGTGCAGTCCTTGCCTTGGAATCTAGGAGCCCAAACTCCCCATGGAAGAAGTGGGCGAATCTCTGGACAGGTATGGTGGAGTGGGGGGTGGGCATCAGTTCTGGTCAAGTCACGCAAATTCCTTGAGCAGATGGCGTGGGGGGGGCATTCCCTTCCGCGGTACACAGAAAGACGCAGGCTGGGCGTTTGCTGGTAGTGCCTTTACTGCCTGCGGGGGCGCTCAGCGATACATGCCCTCTGCCTCCGCGGGGACCCACCTTCCCAAATTCCTGCGCTGGGCAGCCAGTGGGCGTCAGCGATCACTTGCCCCTCCTTATTGGGGGTGGGGGGCCAGAGGCTGCCCCCTCCCTGAGAAGTGGAAAGTTGTTCGGGGACGAGAAGAATCATCGGCCTTCTTCTCTGTTCCACCAGGAAGGCCGCGGTGCCTAACCCGGAGCCGGGATTGCCGCTCCTTCTTTGCCCCGTCGTCGGTCGTTTTCGGTGTGTTGAGGGGGCCTCGTGCTGCTTCCCCTCAGATGAGACGCGCTGGGCGGCCTGACCGCCTTCTGGAGAGGGAGAGATGCCAGGTGCCGGCGGGCCAGTAGGCGCGCTTCCCTCTCTGCCGGCATTCTGCAGCTTCTGCCTCCCGCTATTCTCCCCACCGTCTCCCGAGCTGCGTGTTTACCCTTTACAAAGGCCCGGCTCCCAAACCTCGGCTACCTGCGGGCTGTCGACTCTCGCTCCCCTGCGCCTGGTACCGGCTGTCTGAATCCCAACTTCGTCTGGAGGGCAGATAGAACTGGAAAGAGAGCGGCTGGTCGGGACCTGATAGCATGCGCACTCTCGGGTTCCTTCCGCTAAAACCGAGAGGCCCTCTCCGTTCGAAAGGGGCTCTTTGGACATCACTTTCTGGCAGGCTGAAGGCAAAAGGGCAAGCGGAAGGGGTCCCTTGCTTCCGGTCGCCCACGCCCCATCCTCACCAGGAAGACAGCGTTGCTGGCCACGCAGAGTAGGACCGCACCAGCCAAGAGCCGAGCCACTAGGTTGCCGACCTCTTGGCAGGCGTTTTGCTGCCAGGACATGATTGCCGACACCGCTCTCTAATGGGACTGGACAGCCGCGGGGGTGGGGGAGGCATTGTGAGGCCGGATGAGCTCACAGGACAAGAGGAGCCAAGAAACCTGGTCCGGCCGCCGGAGCGCTCTCACCATAAAGCAAGTAAAGGAGCTACTACATCCCCGAAAATAAAGGATCCGTGCTTTCTGCGATTCGAGGTCAAATATAGCTCTTCTGATCCTAGCCGGGGCCACTTTCTTCCTGATCCCCCGCCCCCGCCTCAAGCCAAGACCTGTCCAGAGCCAGGGGTATCTGCAGCTGAAGCAAGGCTGCCTTCAGGAATGACCCTGTTTGAGGACCCCGAATTTTCCACCACCTGCGCCTTCCTCGTTTACCGCATAGGCCCACCGGAGGGGGTCTCCTGGAAACGCCCCAAGATAACTCAGGAGTCCTGCGATCTCCCAGGCCGGGAAGGAGGGCCCGCGGGCTACCAGATCCTGGCTTGTAGCACTTCGCCAGTTCCGAGTCGCCGTGCTAAATGCAGCCGCTCTTTCCGCGCCTTTCCCGATTCCTCCCTCGGTCGGGCGACTCCACAGGCGGAGCCGCTTGAAACCCCGGAATGCAGGCACCTCAGAACAACTCCTTTACTGGAAGCCCCACTCCACGAAGCCGATCCACATTTCGAAACGGCGAACAGAGAGGTTGCTAGCTGCCCTCCCGCTGTCGGAGAATCGTTCTGGCTGGATCTGTTCACAGCCCCGGGACGGGGGCAAACAGAAGCAACCTCAGCGGGAAACGGGGGCAGAAGACAAAAACTTTTCACTAGTTAGGAAAAACTGTACTGGAGGCTAATTAGGGTTGAGGAACCTGAGACAGTGCTGGGGGAGCTGATCCCCCTCCCTCATTCATAGTTGAGCTCTTTCATCCTCTGTGGCCACCGGATGGAGAAATGAAAGGGGACTCCAAAGGGGGGGGCTTTTAAGGAGTTCTGCTGTTTAACATCTTGGCACTGACTCCTTTCAACATAGGGGAAGGGGTCAGCTTGGTTAAATCTTGGTGCGTACCTGACTAGCCAGGAGAAAAGTTAACACCACCCCCATCTTCACCCACCACAAAACCTAAAACCATAGGATTGTTTGGAATTAGGAGCCCCCCCAATCTCCTGTGTTGACTGGGTAAATTTCAACACATTTTGGGGAAGAAGCCCTGAAGTTCGTGCAGGAATATGAAAGAACAGCAAGAAAGGAGGAGGCAGGCATTTAGATCCTAACAACTCTCTGCCTACTCACTTCCTCCTTGGAAGACATATATGGGCTTCCCTGACCAACGTTTTTCTTAGACTGAAGAAGCTGTTTGGTTGAGCAGCAAAATGTTTCTAAGACAAAAAGAAAAAAAGTCCAGTTGCCATGACTAAACCTCCAAGACACTGGATAAGAGTTTTTTTTCATGACACAGTTCACTGGCATCACCTGCAGGTCATATAAATGCAGACTTTTGCATGAGGCTGGTGGCATGTAAGGCAGCTGCAAATACAGTGCACAGACATTTCTATAATGCACAGATGAATAAGACATAAACTGACTGGGTTCAGATGAGAAGAAAATCCAATTTTGTTTCAGGGATGGCTTCTGGCTGCTGAATTCTGCTCTGAAGCAACTCTTTTTTAAAACTCTTCTAAATTGGGGAGTGGTGCCATCACTATCTCGGATGGCCATGAATTTAATTTTATGTTTTATAGAGGAGTTTTGCACACTCAGTTTTCCTCTAATTTGGAACAGAATTCAGTTCTACTCTAATTTTAAAGTAGAGCCAACATTTTCATCTAAGTATTTTGCCATTTGGGGCTTTTGATATAAATAAGCATTAAAAATAACAGACATGCACACTGAATCAATATTCTCAGGGAGTGCAAGAAAGGGGATTAATATCTCCAAGCCACCTTCCTCCCCAAAGCCCAGAATTAAACACAGCACAGAATTAAGACTTGAATAATTGCATGTCTTTCTGTGGCTTTTGCATTTTACAACTTGCATTTGGCACTGTGAGCCTCTTGGTAAGCATTGGATTCTCCAACCAAGGAGCTGGATTCAGCAGCTTATCTTTGGGGGATTCCATTGTTGTTGTTCAGTCACGCAGTCCTGTCCAACTCTTTGCTATCCCACAGACTGCAGCATGCCAGGCCTCCCTGTCCTGCACTTCCTCCTGGAGTCTGGCGAAGCCCACACCATCACACTGACTATGCTATCTAACCATCTCATTCTCTGCTGTTCCCTTCTCCTTTTCCCTTCAATCGTTCCCAGCATCACAGTTTTTTCTAATGAGTCCTCTCTGCATTAGGTGGCCAAAGTACTTGAGCTTCAGCTTCAATATCTGTCCCTCCAATGAGCAATCAGGGTTGATTTCCTGTAGGATTGACTGGTTTGATCTCCTTGCCTTTCAAAAGACCTTCAATTTGCCAGGAAGTGATGGTACTGGTTGCCATGATCTTAGTTTTTTTTAATGTTGAGTTTCAAACCAGCTTTTACTCTTTTACCCTCATCAAGTGGCTCGTATTGATCTGCACTCTGAGGTTGTTTATATTTCTCCCAGCAATCTTACCTGCCCAAGAAGCAACAGTTAGAACCAGCCATGGAACAACAGATTGGTTCAAAATTGGGAAAGGTGTATGACATGTCTGTGTGTTGTCAACCTGCTTATTTAACTTATATGCAGAATACATCATGCAAATTGCCAGGTTGGGGGATTCCATCTGGGCAGCTTATTTGTTCCTCAGGTTGAGCAGAATTGAAACCAGCACCTGCATCACATCCCACAGTGAGTCCCTAGCTCCCCCTAGGGCCTGAGCCCTATTCTGGACATGCTGCAGAAGAGAGAAAGCAAGCCCCATTGAAGCTACTTCCCACAGTCTCTAGCTCCATGTGGAGCTGACAGGTGGGCACTATGCCCCAACACCCACCCCCTTTGCCCAAGGCCAGCAGGGCCAGTTGCTTCTGGGTTGCTACAGTAGACATCCTAAGGTGAGCCGTGCTTACCTTCCACACAACCTAGAAGGCTGAGCAGCTTTGTCCCAGGATACTGTTTGCAGCATACATGTGTGTATGTGGGAGGGGGGATATGAATCCTACAGAGATTCTTTGGAGTTCTCCAGCATCAAGAGAGTTGTGCCAGCTCTTCCAAGCTGCAAGGGTGAATAAAGACAGCACTTCTCTGAGCACAGGCAATGCCATGATGC
Source organism: Acrochordus granulatus (assembly GCA_032468055.1). Classification (NCBI taxonomy): domain Eukaryota; kingdom Metazoa; phylum Chordata; class Lepidosauria; order Squamata; family Acrochordidae; genus Acrochordus; species Acrochordus granulatus. The sequence continues at coordinate 15,810 of JANHZU010006855.1, read as the reverse complement.
TTTCTTCTTCTCTTCCTACCAGAAAAATAATGGCAATAAGCCCCCAGTCCCAACTTGAAGTTGCTGTGCCAGTTCTCCCCAGCTCATTGCTTCCATCCAGGCCCTGAGGGCCATAAAGCTGGCCTACCCTAACTCCAGGAAGGGTGAGCCTGAACTACAGAAGAGGGAGAGCAAGCCCCATGGAAGCTTCAGTTTGGAGATGGGGAGTCAAATGCACACCACCGTCTTTTGCATTTTCCAACAACCCCACCACACACACATAAAAAACTAATTTTTCTGGTTTGGTTATTTACAAATAGCCCTGAAGGAAGCATGAGGATGACTGTGGGGTCTGGAAGAAGCTGGACACACCATGGGGGAGAAAGAAGAGAAGGAAGTGCCTTTCAGCAGTAGGCAACAGCCATCTTGTGGGAATAGAGAGCCTCCATAACCCAAGGCAGTATCTCTCAGTCCAAAAGCCAGCTGACCTCATATGGCCTGTACAGGACTAGTTAGATTTCTGCTTTTCCAAGGAGGGGAGTACATCCTAAACACAAGACCACCAAGCACAAACAAACAGATGTCATTCATGCAATTCAATGTAATAAAGCCTGTTCAGAATTTTACACTAGGGAGACTAAACAACTTTTACATAAAAGAATGCATCAACATAATTTTTCAAAAACATTGGAAGTTAATTTATATCTTAAAGAACATGGACATTCTATTCAAGATTGCAGATTTCAAATTCTTGGTAAAGAAACCAACTGTCTTTTAAGAGGATTAAAAGACATATTCATGAAGACATTAAATCCTCCCAGAAACAGAGGTGTGGGGATGAGATTTCAGTTGTCTTCTGTTTACAACACAGCTTTGGCACTTTTGCAGGAAAACAAACTTTTGGCAGAATCTGAAGCAATTAAACTGAAACCTTGAGGCTATCTTCTCTCTAAATC